>JAAAKG020141860.1:0-33975 GCA_010014905.2 Druon quercuslanigerum | reverse complement strand
TAAAGCAATACAATCATCATTATATCCCAATCTCTTTTCTTTTGAACATTATCATTAGTTACACATTAACGTCATTAACGGAAAAGAAGTTTTGGATTTGAACCTTGGAAAAAAGGACAATTTTTTTACCCTCCTACATCTAATTAAGCATTTTTGAATTAAGAAATAAAGTCACGTCCTTATCAGGAAGAGAAAAATATGCCAGAAGAGAAAATTAAAATCCGGCTAAATATGTCGAAAGAGAATACACATGGTATATGTAATCCTATGCTTCTTGTTGCAGATTTTGGTTCACAGTTTGACTGTTTACCGGATGGCACCCCCATACCTGGTGCTCAGCGTTCTAAAAGTTCTCACTCACCTGAGCGACATCCTTCTCCAAAAAATTCTCACCCTACTGCCAGGCCTCTTTCTCTGGGTTCACCTTCCAGAACTTCTCTTGGCGCATTTTCTTCTCCTGCAGAGTCTTCTCTTCGTGTCAGGTCGAGAAGTCCTACTGTCAGACTTTCTCCTTTACGCATAGTTGGATATGAAGTTACAGAACTTAGATCTATTCGACTGATTCCCAACAAAAATGCGAACCAGAGATTTGAAGTTCGAAAATACACTTTTCCTCAAAATTCACCAATTCGATTAAAAGGAAGAAATAACTTACTTTGTTCCATGCCAACTGAAGAAAAACTAGTATTATCAACATCGAGTGGTGACGTTTTTGCAATATTCATTGATAATAATAGACGTCTTCGTGGAATACATACAATGAAATACCGGACACCATATCAGATAAATAGAAGGGTCAAAATAAACATTAATAGTGGTGCGATTGAATATTTGACTGCAGAAGAAATCAGAGACACTCCCTTAGCCAGCCCAATATCAAGCAATTTTAGAATTGTCTTTGTAGACGACTCTGCTCGTGTTTCGTCCACGCCAGTACCTTGATTTGAGCAAAAATGTAAAACTCGAGCATAATTTTATTTTCTATCTGAAGTAGAATCACAATGTTACAAATAACTAGCTATTAGAGTGGAGTTAATGTATGATTATTCTTATCGCCTAATTTTCTCTGTTTTGTAAACAAGTACAAAGAATTGTTTTCTATTTACTTACAAAAAGATTTTGGGGGACGTCTCATGAGATCCTGTTTTGAAAATTATCTGAATCCATATTGCATTTATCTTGAATATCTTAGAACATTCTTTGACCTGAAGGTATTTTAATTTGTAATGAAGTAGATAAAATTTTAACCTATAAAGGTGAAATTTTATTCAAAAAGGCCAATTTTCTTTAAATAAGACAATTTTTAATTCACAAAAAATATTTTTCAACAACTTTTAAGGAAAATAGTTAAATTTTTAAGATAAAAGTTTAATTTTTAACGAAATAGTTATATTTTCAACTTGTTAAGGTCCTAATGATATAAATACAGCAAATATTTAACTAATAAAATGAATTTTTGACCAAGAATTTATACTTTGAACCAAACTGTTGCATTAAAAAAATTTTTCAAATAAAATTTCAAGGAAAAATACTTTTTCTTCTGTGAAAAATGTTTGGTATTTGACACGGATAGGAATGTGACAATCTTCTATTTTACACCTGCATATCACACAGCCACACAAAAAAATGATTTTCCATACCGTGGGTCAGACCGTCTTTACTATATGTTTTTGGGTTCGCTAAATTCATATCCGACGTCCAAAACCCCCCAGCAAGTTATCGTTCTGACATAGCCTCAAAAAATCGCATAAAAATGGTTTTTAAGCGTCTTGGGGTTAGACCATGTTTACTTTATATTTTGGCTTTACTGAATCCGAATCCGCTGTCTCAAACCCCACAGAATGTCAGGGTTTCAAAATAACCTTCAAAAACCCTCTTAATACAAGCTATTTGACGCTGTAACAAAACAAAGGTATATAAAAGCGTCGGCTTTAGCGCTACCTGATGTACACTTCGAGGTGGTTGCAAGATCAGATTTTGTACTTCTTCTTACAAGGACTTTTGGAAAACAAATTGAAATTTTTTGAATGATTGCCAGGAATAAATAAATAATTAAATAAATGAATGACTTAAGTACCCGAAAATAAAAATCAAACTATGAGAATGGAGGATCTAAAAATACGACTCGTAAATGAATTGTTAGACTCTTTTTTGTTACTATAACGGGTTCTTTTCTCGTCAAAGGATCCATGTTGTGACATACGATAGCTGTCTTCTTTCAAACAAAGGTAACACAAATTTTCAGGATTTGTATGATAATCATGCGATGGCAAAGCCTTCGGGCCCGCTTTCTCACCCTAACCAGCCCCCGATACAGAGGATCCGACCCTCTGCATCATAAAATGATTGGGTGTACATGACATGACGTAACCCTTAGAGAAATGTTCTCTTGTGACAAATAGAGGGTTTTAGACGAAAATGAAATTTTCCACAAGATTTAAGGTTGACAGAATTTTCATTTGTGTCAAGAAGAATAATCTTGCAGAAAACATTTTTCTGATGCGACTAACTTCACCTAATCTTGCAGCCAAATAATTCTGTTTGTGTAAAACATATAGTCAAGTCATTCAAAAACAAATAAGCAAAAGGACGATGCTTTTGTTTCAATACCACTTTTTCTCTGAGTGAAGTCGTATTAATAAATTTCACAAGTTTCTTTGAACATCAAAACTCTTGAGTGCTGGAGTTTTTTAGAATAAGAATTCGAAATCAGCAACTCCAAAAACACATAGTAAACATGGTCTGACCTCCAGACCCGCAAAACGATTTTTTTGTGTGGCTGTGTAATCATTCATTTCCTGTTTGCAGAATTAAGTAAGGCACATATCTCTCCGAAAGAAAACAGTGTGACACAAGAGAAAAATAAAACTAAAGAGAATTGTAAAGTCCAGAAAAATATTTCAAAAACGAATACACATGGAAAATGTTATGTTATTTTTATTGTATCGGAGTTCAGTTCAGAATTTGAATGTTTACCGAATAACACCCTTATTCCTGGTGTTTTGCGTTCCAGAACTTTTCATTCTCCTGAAAAGTCTTATCCTTCTTTCAGACCTCCTCATATAGGTTCACCTGGCAGACCTTGTCCTGCCAGGCCTTCACCTTCTGAACCTTTTCTTAGAGCCAGGTCTAAGTTTTCTCTTGACAGGTCTTCTTCCTTACTCGTTTTTGGAATTAAAATCAAACAACTTGTTTTTGGTTCAGCCTATTCTCAACGCAAAATTGCACCAGCGGTTCGAAATTCGAAAATATACTTTTACTTAAAATAAACCAATTCTATTGAGAGTAAGATATCGGCTCCATGAGATAGTGCTCAATTCTCCCAAATGGCCTGTTATAATATTCTACTTTTTAAAACTTTTGAATCTTTGTTTGGCGAACATGGGTCAAAATGACACCAGCGTAAATCGGGGACAAAGATTACATGTCGTTTTGGGTTTAAAGCCATCTATTGAAAATTCAAGCAACTTTGTTTTGATATACATGTATAGTGGAAGATTTTGGTTTGTGGCTACACAAATGCATATGTTGCTTTGCACGTAAGTAAAAAGGAGAAGAAACTTATTTTGAAAATATATTGTTGAACTTATTTCATACCTAAAAATGAAAATGATGAGTTTACGATAGAAGAGTAGGAATCCAGCCAAGACAAAAAAGCATCAAGTAAGTGTTAGGACGAGTGCTGTTATATCCATTTGGAACAGTTTGGTGAATATTATAAAAAAGTGAATGTTTATTACATTACAACACGCGCATCCAAAAGCACCGATGATAAGGACGATTAATTTACCAGAATATTTCGGGCACAGCGTCGAAACTCCCTTATCAGGTTTCTATACCTCCCAAACAAATAATGTTGTATAAACCTCAAAGTCTTTCCCTCGATTTCTAGTAGTAAAATATTTCTAGTTACAGTTGAGTAATATGTACAGAATCATTAAGCGTGTCCGTGAACACAAAATTCTATCAAATTCAACTTAAAATATAAAATTTTGTTGGAATGTATTATTTTTTATAAATATTAAAAAAGGATAAACTCCATCATTTTTCCGTCGTCATTTTTGTGATGTAGTGATACCACGTATATTAGAAAATGCGCGAGGATCAGTTTTGCTGGTTTGTTTATTATTTACTAACCTCCGTTTTCAAATATAGATCAAATGTCTTATTGAAAAGTTTTCAGGATGTGCAATACTTGTTCTAATAAATAAATAATAAATAAACCTAATATATAATATATACATCATAAATAAATAAATTCCTAACCTACACAGTATATTTCCCCGAAGATGTGTGCAGAAATAAATAGCCTTATTTTAAGAAGAAGAATGTACTGCAATCTTTATTGGAAAAAAGTAAAAGTAAATATTATTATTGTTAAAAATGTTAAGCTCTACTGAAAGTATCCTCGAGAAAATACGCGAGGATTTTGAGACTCCTCGACGAAAGCAACGAGTCAGTCAACCCAGTCGACACGGATGTCCCAAGACGTTTTTAGAATGTCTTAAAGACGCTTTCAGGACGTAATGCTCAAAAGAAGTTTTTAAAACGTTTTTAGAGCGTTGTAAAAACATCCTTGGATATTCGTGCCCACTAGGAAATAATCCTCTCGGTTTTCCCCATGTACAACATTATTGGGAAACTATTCGAGGCCAGAATAGATCATCCTTGACGTTAAAAATTATTTCCTAATTTGCATGCGTCGCAGCTTTCAAACTTTTTAAAGGCTTGAACTCTTTTTCAAAAAACTCGGAACCTTAAATTAGCTTTAGTTATTTAATGTATGAGTTTAATTACTATTTCTTATTTTCAGAACTTTCTCTTTTAAATTTTAAATTTTTAAATGTGATACAATAAACTTTGAATGCTAAATATGAAATTTCTAATGAGAATGTGATTGCCATTTTAGGTATTATTAACGTTTGCCTGCAATTTGACAATCACCCATATATATTGTAACTAGCTGCTTTTAATCAATGTTCACTTTAATAACAATTTGTAATTGATATAATAAATTCGAATAATAAATGGGTTTACGCATAGAGGGAAAATGAGATTTCCATTTCACACAAATAATGTTCATTTAATAAACTGATATATTCTAGTTTTAGACTTTATGTTTAAAGCTCTGAGCTAAAATCATAAGATAATTTTAAATCATAATTATGTTTAAATCAACTGTTTGGATAATTCTAATTCGCAGCTTCTTTTTATTTCTAACGCCCGCAAGACTTGTCTCTTTTCACACTTCAGGTGTTCCGACCATAGGTCATATCGCCACAAACTTAATTTTTATGCAATATAATAGCCGTAGCTTTTTAATCTCTTTAGAATTCAATAATATGCATTTGAAGATAAATCTATTATTCTTAAAAATATAGTCATTGCTTTACAGACCTCTCTTTTAATCTTTATATTTCAAAACATTGCCTTCACAGTTCAGTTAACGTATTCTTTGAACAGGTGCCTGCATAGCAAAGACCCTTTTTTAAAATATCACCTAAATTTATTATACGCATTAATAATCTGTCGACAAATCCAATTTTAAGAAGCGAAGCACAATGTGAACTCGTAATTAGTATTCACACCTTTTTATGGTGTTAGTCTCAGTAAGGGTGTACGAGGTCACTTTGATGCTTCCCTAAATTCGCTCGTTTTTATAAAAATGAATAAATTCAGTTGACCTAAAGAACAGCTATTGGCACGTAGCCCTTACCCAGGAAAGCAAACCACTGACCACCTTCACCGTTCCCGGGAAGGGGCTTTACGAATTTACCGTAATGCCTTTTGGGTTACACGCTGCTCTGTCCACATTCCAACGTCTCCTCGACAAAGTCATCACGTCAAGCGTGCTACCGAACGACTTCGCATACCTGGATGACAGTATAGCCTGCACCGACACCTTCGAATATCACACGCAGTGGATAAAGAAGGCCTTCACACGCACCCAGACAAAGAAGCCGCTATCAAGGATCTAACACCACCGAGAAACCTGCAAGAAGCCCGCCGATTTTTAGGACTCATATTGTGGTACCGAAGATTCATCAAAGCCATATTAAAGGGAAGGCTTACGTCTGTCCCCATTTTAGCCTGTCCCGATTGGACAAAAGAATTCACCCTACAGACCGACGCCAGCAGAGAAGGCACTCGCTGGGCTATGGAATTAGGATAATGAGACTTTGAGGTGAAATAACGCCTCAGAGCTGACAACCTAAAATCAGACACCTTGTCCAGACAATTCTATGAAGTCTGCGTCGCACAAAAAAAGAAGACAATGACTGGTACCAAAGAAGACTCCAATCGGTCGAAGATAATCCCGCCGACAACCCGGGATACTGCATCCACGACGGACGACTGTACCGGCACATCCTACATACTTTAGACTTCAACGACTACGCCCACGCGCGAGACCAAAATGTTATCCTGTATTTTTTGTTGCAGAGTTGGGTTTACAGTGTGCATTTGAACCTAATGGCGCCACTATGCCCGGTGTCCCGCGATATAAAAATTCTCTTTCTTTAGAGAGACAGCATTCTACTGAAAAGCCTTATTCTTCTGCCAGACCTCTTTCTCTGGTTTCATCTGCAAGACCCTCTCCTGCCAAATTTTCTGCAGAGTCTTCTCTTCATGCCAGAAATAAAATAAATACAATGAAATACCAGACACCGCAATTTAATGAAATTTTAAACTAGTATTTGTAGACGACCCGGGTCGTATTTCGACCACGCGATAAATTTAATTTGAGCAAAAATGTAAAATTCGAATACAGTATTATCTTCGATCCGAAGCAAGATCAAAATGTTATGAATAAAATATCATTACAATAAAGTTAATGCGTGATTATTCTTAACGTCACCTCAGTTCGTATTTGATTAAAACCGATCAAGAATTGTTTTTTTTATTTTCTTACCAAAATATAAGAGCTGGAAAATGAATGATTTCCCATGAAACTTTTTTTTCTTAAATAGCCTAAACGTGTATCATTTCCTATAAAATAGACATTTGTTATTCACCATTTTACTAGAACTTGTGTCGCCTTCCCATAAATTTAATTTATTCATTTTCCATGCTATGTTTTACGTTTAAAACATAAAATACGCAGCCTAGCGTAAACTGTTTCCAAGCAATTTTTAGATATGAATTATTCAAGAAATTTTGATTATTAAAATGTTATAGTAGCTTATATCGTTTTTCCAAAGTTATTTTTGTTATTCTTAATGCATTTTTATATCAAGAGCTTATACAAAACTTGCAGATATTTGGTAACTGAAAAAATTTTGTATTCTAATTTTTTTCGTCTTGTGTGTCGTTTCTCAAAAAATTTAATTTTTTATTTATGATGTTACTCTTTACGATTAAAACAATAACTACGCATCCTATCAAAAAATGACTGATCACAATTTCTGTCGCATCTTGTATTTTTTGAACGCAAAATAGAATTTTTGATTATTTTCTATGCATGCAATAAGAAACATTTTTCTTGTCTCAACTTTTTTCATATCGTACGTTATTTAACCTAAAATCTTCATTTTCCTGTTAAAACGGCTCTTAAAAAAAAACAAATCTAATACCCTCTCGGATGAGAATGTGAAATTTAAAATAGGTTATTATTGTTTGTTCCCTTGTTCAAATTTTGGAATATTAAAAAAAAATTCTTATTAATTTTAACACAAAAGGAACAAAGACATCAACCTAAGATTATTTATTTTTTATTTTATTTTACGAACTCTCATAATAAAAACTTGTATAAAATTATAATAATCAATAATCAAATAATCAATATTGTATTTTATTAAACGTGAAAGTAACCTCACTTCTGAGTATATCCTTTTTAACTGCTCTTTATTTATCACAGAGTACGTTTTACTGCTCATAAAAGCCGTACGTCACATATAATTCAGTTAACGAGGAAATAAAGTATGTGCGTTGTTACACAGAAAAGTACTTTTTTTGCTCATTAGAATAGAACCGTAATGGCCTACCACGGCAAACTAAAAACCGCTAAAGTACAGTACTATCGCAAATTATCTATTGGCCAGTGCCAGCGATACTGAAAATCACTGCTGACTTTTAAGTGTGATTACTCCATTTAAAAAAGAATCAACGACATTTTATTTTTAATGTTGCAAGTTTTATAAAATTTTGCGTCAAATAACTCTCAATAGAGAAATATTTTTCATATTTTGGATAGCATATACCATATAGCATATATATAGTTAAGAAAGCATTTGTTAAAAAAGGCGCCATACTCAAACCTTGGCTTTTCTTCACTTTCTCAAATTCTTCCTTTGGTGCTTTCCCTCTCATCACTTTTCAAGCCAAGATGAACATCACTTTAGATAAAAGATTCTAATTTGTCCCCTAAGGGTTTACATTTTTATTGCACCTCCTTTCCTATCCTTTACACACCTGCTATACACTTACTTGGTGATGAGAGGGGGACCTACAGTTTAAGGTGGGTTCCGAACCACCAAGAGCAACAGCCTAAAGTACTTAGAGAACCTTTTTCTCCAGAGGTACTGGTCCCACGACTCTCCGGAGATGAACAACTCCCTTGCTAGGCTAGTAGTCACCGCATGGGCGACCAAGGCTCTTCCAGAGTGCGAGGCGGGAATCGAACCTGCAAGACGACAGAGTGGGTTCAAAGAATGCGCTTTAGCCCCCACGACCATCGTCCCACTACCTTTGCTTTTTCTCACTTTCACAAATTCTTGCTTCCGTACTTCCCCTTTCCACATTTTAACTTTCACTTCACATTGCTTCGTCAGCCAGCATCAACATCACATTGCCGACTTTCCATTTTATTTCCTACTTTCCCTCCATTTACTAAAACATTTACTTCTCCTCACTATCCCAAATTGCTCCTTTGTAGTTCCGCTAGTTCCGCTTTCCATACTTAAACCTTCTCTCGTCATCAATTCCCCAGCTAACCTCAACATTATATCCCATCCTTCCTGTCCTCTTTTTTTCCTCTTTCGCTACTTCTCACAACCTGCTTTTCCTCCCTACACCCCCTTCGATCATTTCCCCTTACTTCCTTTGCTTACTTACTTTTTCTCATTTTTTTTAATTCCCCTCTCCTCCCTTAATATTCCTCTTCACACTTCAAACCTCATATCCCCATACTTCTGCAACTTCCTTGACACCTACTTCCCCCTCTCATGACTTAAAACGCCCACACTTTCCTTTCCTCACTTTCCACCCTACATTTTGCCTAACTCCCCATCCTCACATTTCCTTTTTATACCAAACCCTCTTATTTTTCCACCTATTACTTTCTCTACCTCTTCCACCACTCTTGTTTTCCCAACTATCATTTCCCCTACTTCTCCAAACTCTTTTATTTATCCACTTATCTCTTATCTTAGTTCCCTTTCTCTCATTTCCTCCTTTTAGTTTTCCCTCTTATCCTACTTACCCTACTCTTTTTTCCTTTCCCTAAATTTTTATTATTTCCATACTTGCTACTCTCCATAATTTCCCCTTACTTCTCATCTCTTCCCTCCTTGCGAAAAAATACGACTGACAAACAAAACATTAATCTTCTTGGTTGAAAATTCATTTTTTTAGTTTTAATTTAAATATTTGATTAAAAATTCATCCATTTTTGCTGAAATTCAATTATTTGTTTGAGGTAATTGACACTAATTTGTTAAAAAATTATTTTAAAAATGCATAAAATGCATTTTTTGCTAGAAAACGCATACTTTGTGTAGAAAATTTGTAATTTGGTTAGAAAAAATAATCTGCTTTTTTCAAAATTGATATTTTTGGTTGAAAATTAAAATATTGATTATTTTTTAAACTGAAAGTTTCACCATTTCATTTTTGGTTTAAAAATTATTTTTTTTAATTCTTTGTTTCTTTAAACATTCATAATTTTAGTTGAAAATCGATATTTTCGGTTTAAAGATTAAACTCTTGTAGAAAGTTCATGTTTTTTTTGAAAATTCAACAATTAGGTACTTGCCTCAAAATTCAAATACTTTGATAAAATTATAATTATTTTTTAAATAATTAACTTTGTTGTTAACCCCATTTTTTTAGGTTGAAAATTCAATTATCTTGTATTTCAATGGAAATTCGTCTTTTTGGTAGCTGACATTAATCTTCTTGGTAAAAACCTAATTTCTTATAGTAAAAATTTAAATATTTTTTTTATAAATTTACTACAATTATTTGATTAAAAATTCTTGTCCTGTAAATTTTGTTTTTTCCGTTTAAATGAACTGTTTCAAAATTTTTCTTTTGGTAGAAAATTCGTTCATCTTTCTTTGTTACGTTTTAATTGTTTTGACTAAAAATTTTAACTGTTCTACGCTTGGTTGAAAATTGATCATTTTAATTTAAAATGTATCTTTCCTATTGTAAAACCTATATTTTCAACTTAAAGATTGAATTACATTGTAGAAAATTCCTCTTCTTTAATTAAAAATGCAACAATTGCCTATAAAATTGAAAAATTTGGTAGAAAATTAATTTTTTAATAATTTGACTACTTAGTTTAAGAAATAAACTATTTTTATTAAAATTTTGCTTGAAAATTCAACTATTACGTATTGAATTCAATACAGTGTTTAAATATATTATATTTAAAAGAATTCCTTATTCTCATGAAAAACCACTCTTTTTTCCTGTTTTCAGATAATTTTGAGCAACATTTTGTTGCAATCATTTGATCAAAAAAAAGTGTGAAAGATTATAGCACTGAATGAACATCTTCCATCAGGAAAGAATTTTCTGAAAAGAGTAATTTTTGACAGATTTATTCTGATGTTCTATTTGAAGGGGTAATTTCTCAAGAAGGGATTGTTGACATCCTGCTATATTTGAGTTAAGTGGCTCCAGCGTTCCATAAAGGATCGATTTATATAGATTGTCCTCAAAGTTTCTTTTATATCTCGTCGCGTAGCTCGCTGCTACTTAAACCCTGACAGGCCAAAAAGGGCAAAAAGGAAAAGAATCTGGAAAGTCAAGAACGACCTTTCTCTAGCAGACCTGAGCTGATTCTGCGACGGAAGTATTAAATTGTCGTGCTCGACCTTTTTCTTCCTGGAAAGTCTCAACCACCCTATCGTGTAATCAAATTACTGAGATTTTATATAAACACTCCCTCAGATATCGTCATTCTACTTAAATTTTATTACAATACTACCTTAATTATTGCTTTTATTCCTTTTCTGCAAATTTTCACTAATGAAGCTTTTTAACGAAATCACTTTTGACGAGCTTCAATGTTTACGAAGGGGTAATCACTATTCTGACGAAAGTTTCGGATAGGAATTTATTTTTTTAAATTCCGAAATTTTAATCCGAATCAATCGGGACTAATCAGAAAATTTTTGCACTTAGTTAGGATTGAATTGGATTCATTCGGATTGAAAAATGGTTTTAGTCAATCCGGGTTCGGATTCATTCAGACTGATATTTTTTTCGGATTAATTAGGGCTGGTAGTTCTTTTAGGATTGGTTTCAGCAGACTTGTATCGATTTGGATACAGATTACGGAATGAATTTCTATCCGAAAATTTCGCCAAGTTCCTGCAATCTGATTCCGATCTAATCCGAAATAAGTTTTCAATCCTTTTTAATACTTTTTAAACCAGTTTTTGATTCCGAAGATTTTCTTTTAACCCTTTTTAATCCGTGGCCACCAATCAGATTGAGTCCGACATCAATTCGAAGAAACTTGTCACTCCTTGCTTCCAATACGAATAAATCCGAACACACGTTTCAATCCGAATGAATCCGAGCCCCTGAAAAAAATATATTTTAATTCTGCGGAATCCTTTCCGATCAGTAAGAGAATTTGACAACAAGCCGAATAAATACGACACTCATACGAACAAACTTTAATTCCTTTTTAATCCGTCGTCTAATCCAGATGAATCTGAAATCATTATGCACGATTTTCAATCCTTTACAATCTGCAACCAATACCAAATTCCATCCAAATTAATTCCAATATCTAATATCAATATGCTTTTTAATTGGTCACCCTAATGCGAATCAATCCGAAAGACTTTCAATTTTTTGTAATGAGTATCCTAAATTTGAATAAATCCGAGATCTATTCATTTTTACATTTCAATTCTTATCTATCCATGCCCCTAATCCTACTTATTCAGAAAACAAGCCGAATAAATTTCAATCCCTTCTTATCCGTAGACTCAATGCGAATGAATCGGAAATCATTCCTTTTCAATTTGTCTCCAAAATTCAAAGGGACCCAAAATAAGTCCGAGTTCACCTTTTAATCCATTTTAATCCGTCTCCCCAATCCGAATAAAGCCGATTTTTCAAAGAAAAAGTTTATGGTTTTTGTTTTACGAGTTAGGTATTACTTTTTAAATATCATTCTCATAAATCTGTTTTATCGGATTCTAAAGAAACCCATAAATGAAAAAATGGTTTTTGCGAGTTTTTGGCACATAAAATAATTTTTAGCGGATTTTTCAATGCAAATTATTTCTTATACATAACATACTACGTTTCATTATAAATTAAATGTTTACATGAATTGTTTCCACAATTTATTATCGTATTTTTTTTTAAATTTGCCACGTTTTGTCTAATGTTCAAATAAATTAAGGTATTACTAAATTATTATTAAAAAAAAAAATTATCAAACCATTTTTTTAAACTAATTTTCTCTTAGAATGATGCTATAACTTGCATTCTTTTTTAAATTGTTCTACATTTTACCAATTTTTAATTAGAGATAGTTGCTAGAACGTCGTGCCACATTTTGAAATTTTTGTTTTCACTTTGGCTTTTGAGTGATAGAAAAATAATTAATAAACAATGAAGAGAATAATTTAAAAAAAATCTTTTTCTATTTTATGAACATATTTTTCAAAAATAAAACATATTTTTCAAAATTTTCTACATTAGACAAAACGTTCTGACATGACATTGATGAATGCAGTTATAAACAATAATTATTACCTCACTCTAATTGAAAAGTAAAACAAGAGTAAGAAAAGAAGGAAAAAAATATAAGAAATAATAAATTGTCTATTAACAAAAACAATAAATTTTTAAGCAAATAATCTGGTTAAATTTCAATCATTATTAACATAAATCTAATCAAAAATTTGACAAATAGTTGAAACTATAATAAAGTGTTTAAGCCATTCATGTTAAAATCCAATCATCAGTATCAAGAGTATTTTATGTATTAGAAACAATTTGCATTTGAAACCTCAAAAGAATCTTAATTAGCGCAAAAAAGTCGAAAAAAAAATTTCTTCACCAATCGGGTTTTTTCAGGACCCAATAAAACAAGCTTATGGGCAATACGTGTTAAACTTCATGGGGCTTGCGCCACCTCCAAATATCATTTTTTTATAAATAAATGGATTTATTTTTCTGTGGATTTTAAAAAATTTTCAGGAAATTTTTCGGATGGCCACGTTCTTTGAATTCTGAGAAAATTAGATTGAAATTCAGTTGGAAATAAATCTTCGTTTGACTTCGGAAATCAAATTAAAAAAATTACTTACAAATTTCTGGGAAAATTAGTAATAATTTTTTGTTTTTGGATAATTAAGTTTCAATAAAAACTTTGTCAAAAATTCGAAACATTTCGAAAGATTTCTCAAAATGTTGGAAAAAAATCTGGAAGATTTTAAAGCAATTTTTTGAATTGTGACTGATTTTTAAATATTTTAAGACGAACTGTAATTTTTCATGAAATCCTGTAAAATAATAAAAATTTCTTTAAAATATTCTAGACTCTTTTTCAACACATCTAAAGCTTTTAAGTCATCTTGAATTTTCACAAGACTCTCAGGAAATTTTAGATCATATAACCTTAAATTTAAAAAAATATACGCGCGCATTGAGGATTTAACAACTTTGTTAAAAAATATTTTTTTATGTAAGATACATCATTGTATTCGGAAATTCAGTTCTTCGGTAAATATTGTCACTATTTCCTTTTTTGATCTAAAATGAAACTCGAAAAAATAAATCTTTTCTAGTTTGAATATAAATAATATTTCATATTTTTTGTTGAGAACTCTGTTTCGCTGTTTGAAAAATCAACTATTTGGAGAATCGTATTTATATTGTAGAATCTTCAACACAAAAAATCAGGCCAGTAGGCAACATACGCCTATAAAAAAGGCGTATCAGATCTAGCCTCGAATATTGTCTCGTCTCGAGTCTCGACTTCAATTTTGTCTTGAGTCTTGTCACAAGTTTCGTCTTCAATCTTGAATCTAATCTTTAATCTCGCCTTGAATCTTGAATCTCGTCTTCAATCTCGAATATCTTGAATATCTCGAGTCGTCTCTCCCAAATTATGAGACTAGTAATTCAAAGCAAAAAATAACCAACCCAAAAACATTGTTTTTTTATCACTCAGAAAACGATATAATATTTATAAATTTGATAAAACCTATTCAATGAAAATAATTTAGCTTCTCTAACCGCTCAAATCTATTTCATATCTAGTCTCGCCTCGTATCAGATCTAGCCTCGAATACTTCTCGTCTCGAGTCTCGACTCGAATTTTGACTTAAGTCTTGTCACGAGTCTCGTTTCCAATCTTGAATCTGATCTTTAATCTCACTTTGAATCTTGAATCTCGTTTTGAATATCGTCTTTAATCTCAAATGTCTTTAATATCTCGAGTCGTCTCTCCCGAATAATGAAACTAGTGATATGCAGCGAAAAATAGCCAACCCAAAAACAATGTTTTTTATCATTCAGAAGACAATATAATTGTTTTAAATTTCCTAAACCCTATTCAGTAAAAATAATTGAGGTTCTCTAACCTCTCAAATCTATTTCGTATCTAGGGTCGTCTCGCATCAGATCAGGCCTCGAACATTTCTCGTCTCGAGGAAATAATTTAGCTTCTCTAATCGCTGAAAGCTATTTCGTATCTAGTCTCGTCTCGTATCAGATCTAGCCTAGAATATTCTCTGGTCTCGAGTCTCGACTTAAATTTTGCATTGAGTCTTGTCACGATTCTTGTTACCAATCTTGAATCTAATCTTTAATCTCGCCTCAAATCTTGAATCTCATTTTGAATATCGTACTGAATCTTGAATATCTTAAATATCTCAAATCATCTCTCCCGATTAATGATGCTAGTGATTTAAAGCCTAAAAAATAACTAACCAAAAAAATGTATTTTCATCATTCAGAAAAAGATATATTTTTTTTTTTAATTTCCTAAACCCTATTCAGTAAAAATAATTGAGGTTCTCTAACCTCTCACATCTATTTCGTATCTAGTCTCGTCTCGTATCAGATCGAGCCTCGAACATTTCTCGTCTCGAGTCTCGACTAAAATTTTGTTTTGAGTCTTGTCACGATTCTCGTTTCCAATCTTGAATCTAGTTTTTAATCTCTCCTCGAATTTTGAATGTTTTAAATATTTTGAGTCGTCTCTCAATTAACGAAACTAGTGATTTAAAGCAAAAAATAACCAACTCAAAAACAATGTTTTTTTATCACTCAGAAAACGTTAAAGTTAATTTAAAATTTGCTAAACCCTATTCAGTGGAAATAATTTAGCTTCTCTAATCGCTGGAAACTATTTCGTATCTAGTCTCGTCTCGTATCAGATCTAGCCTACAATATTCTCTGGTCTCGAGTCTCGACTTAAATTTTGTATTTAGTCTTGTCACGATTCTTGTTACCAATCTTGAATCTAATCTTTAATCTCGCCTTAAATCTTGAATCTCGTTTTGTATCTCGTCTTGAATCTCGAATATCTTGAATATCTCGAGTCTTCTCTCCCGAATAATAAGACTAAGAATAAGAATAAAAATAACCAACCCAAAAACATTGTTTTTTTATCTATCAGACAAAGATATTATAATTTTAAACTTGCTAAACCCTATTAAGTAAAAATAATTTAGCTTCTCTAACAGCTTAAATTGTTAGTAATGATCGCTTAAAATGAAAATGTAAATTATCGTCCGTAAAATGGTACAAAATGGTTCATGAATAAAGCCATACGTATGAGCCGTACAAAATAATTAAGTTTGTTGGTGTGCAGACTCACGACGTTAATTTCACAGCTATACAAGTAGATATAGAGAGAATGAGAGAGATGGTAGAAAGTGGTGTGGGTGGAAAGGGGGAGGTAGAGGGTGAGGGTGAGGGAAAAGTCGTTTATAGCGATTAGTATAATTGCGCGAATACAAATCGAGTATCAGTAGAATGTAGAATCCTTTGGTTTGCAGTGTGCGTATATCACGAATTGCAGTAATTCTCAGTAAGTATTGAAATCAATTTCGTGGTTGAATCGAAAATATGGGAAAGCAATGCATAACACGAGGGACATATAAATTTCGCGCGATATCCGAGAGCCGTAATTAGGGATTGTTAAATCGCACTACTAATTAGGTTTGTCGACCTCTAACTCGGAAACATGATTGCTATAATTGATTCGAATTTGACTGTAATCTAATACATGCAGTTCGGTTTAATCGATAATCGATTACGAAATGTGAGAAGACAAAGCCAAAACGGGAGGCATATTGGCTTTATCGCATTGATGACATCATTATATAACAATTAAAGTTTTTCATTTAACCGGAAAAATAACTCTTAGGCAATAAACATAAAAATTATCTGAAGTTTTTTTTCAGTCTGAACACCATAACCAACTTTGTTATGACCTGTAAGTCTACAATTGAACCAAAAAGACGATTAAAAAAAGTTTAATTATCCAATAGTAAAATTTTTAATTCAGAAGATTAATTTTCTGTAAAAATATATTTTAAATCGTAAATGGAATTTTTGAATATTCATTTTAAAAAATTAATAAATTTTTAATTAGAAAACGAATTATTAACAAAATAGTACAACTATGTACCAAGTACATGTACCAAGTTTCAAATGAATATTGTAATTTTTAGTACAAAAATTAATAATTAATTTTTAACATAAATTATGAGTTTTTTACAGTAAAAATGTATTTTTAAGGAAGTAATTAAAAATTCAATCAAAGAATTAATTTTTATCCTTAAAAGAGGAATATTCAACAAAATACATACATTATTAACCAAATAATTAAATTTTTTAACTAAGAAAGATACATTTTTAAGGAACAATAAAATGATTAAATTTCCATTTGAAGAAATAAATGTTCTATTGCGTAAACGAATTTTCTACAAAATAGTGCAATTTTCTACAAGTAGTTGAATTTATTAGCCAACCAGACGAATTTTCTACAATAACATAAAATATACAATAAAAACAGCTAATTTTCAACCAAATATTAAAATTTCCTGTTTAAACAATTAATTCAAAAAGAAAATTAATTTCCAATTATGTGTTATAATTTTCAAGAAAGGAGAGAAATTTTCAACTAAAGTTCTGAATTTTCAACCAGAAATATTAATTTATTAGAAAGTTATTCAACTTTCAATCAAATATTTGATTTTTAACAAAAAATATCGTACTTTAGAATGAACGACAGTTGAACTGAACTAAAGAAGATGAATGTTAAAAAAAAACTTGAATACACGACTGCTACATCACACTAATTTTCAACAAAACAGTTGCAATTTTAACAAACAAACATTTATTTTCTACCCAAAAATAAGATTTTTGATAAAAATATAATCACTTTGAACCAAGAAGATTAATTTTCTACTAAGAAAGACAAATTTTAAACAAAATGCATGAATTTTCAAACAAATACTTGAACATTCAACTAAAAGAGAGATAAATTTTCAACCAAAATGAAATTGTTAAATTTTCAGTCAAAAAAATTAATTTTAAAGGAAATAAGAATGCATTTTTGACCACAATATCGTATGTTTCTACAAAAAAGGTTAATTAAAAAAAAAATAACAAAGAGGTTAAATATTCAACTTTTATTCATATTTTCAGTAAAAAAAAGAAGACAAAGTTTTCGGCAACTTATAATTTGAATGGACAAATAATTTTTTATGCAAAATAAAAGTTCTGAAAAATTCAAAAAAAATTTTGAGAAAATTTAAAAGATTTTAAACATTTAAGATGTATCAAAGAAGTATCTAGAAAACTTCGAAGAACTTTTTTTTATTTTACAAGAATTTACAACATTTTAAGAATGACAGCCTGACTTTAAAATTATATAATATTTTTGTATTGTAATTGTGCTAGTCATTTCCAATCGATTTTGGATGACTGAATCTAAATCCGGGCTAAAATTTTTATTTCAAACCAAACAATTGCAACTTTAATTTTTAAAAAGATAAAATTAGTGCCAAATGAGATGAATTTTTAAACCGAAGAAGACACTCTTTTAACTAAATTGTTGAAATTTCATCCACAAAAGATTTTTTAGTCAATAAGGGAAAAAAATTGTATGCAACTTATAATTTGAAGACAAGAATATTGTTTAATACAAACTAAAATTTTTGGATAACTGTTTCTTTAAACACGTTTTTTTTACTTGCTTCAAGTTTATATTAATTCAATTTATATTATAATTCTAATTTAAATTAAAAAAAAATAAAACGGGAGTTTACCAAATTTTAGGTTTCTTGATAATAGGAAGAAAGTTTTATAATATTTTATACATTTTCCAAAATCTTTCAAAATTTCAAAATATTTATAATCTCTTTAAATCTTCGAAGATTTCTTAGTATCATTTAAAATGACTCGACTTGTTCCTTAAAATGATTTAAAATCTTCCAAAATCGTTTTTTCCATTTTTTTATTCTCATGTAATGTTTTGGAATTTAGTAATATTCTCTCATAAACTTTTTAATATGTGACAAAATTATTTTAAAATTTTTCCGGTCGCCACGATTCCAGCTGATCTACTAGTCCGATTTTATTGAACTTTTTTTAAATGTATGGAAAAGATTTGGCTATCGTACGAGCCTCGGTCATGATTTTTCATTAATATTTAATAACAAGTTGACACAATAAATGTTGAACAAGCAGAGCAAAAAAACAAAAACAAAAAAAATTCACTATTTATTTATTTATTAAAATTTATTAATTATTGAGGGTCATACGATAGCCACTTATGGACTCTTTAAGAATCAATTGGGTTTTTGTCTCGGCCAGATGTTAATAAGGAATGACAAATTCTTTTTTCGTGAGTCAAAATTATGTCCTAAAACACAATAAATAATTGAAAATGTCACATATGAAATTGATGCAAAAAAAAAAAAATAATTGAAAGCAGGTCCTTGAACATGTACCACGCCCTTAATAATTTTATTTTTCTCATCTCTTTCGAAGTGTCAACTATGTTTCAAAATTATAATTTGGTAGCAAAAGATTTATGTTTAAATTTACAAAATAAGAAGTTTTTAGGGAAATATCTACATTGCTTTATTGACTAACCGTAATTAATTTATTGAAAATTTAGAATCGATGAAATTTGATTTTAATTAGGAAAGTGGACTAAATCAAAGTGATTCAATTATTCATGCAAAGCTTCTGTTGGAGTAAAGATAAACAGAATTTAACTGAAATTCAAAGGTGTCTGGACAGGAAAGGATAGAAGGTAGTTCTTAGCTTGTTCCTTCTGAAACTTTCCGCTTTATCAAGCTTCTAAAAGTCTTTGAAATTAATATTTTAATAGGTTTTATCTCAGGCTATGATTTTCCGCAATCACTGATGTTCTGCGGGTTCCAAATTAATAGAACTTCATGTTTCTCAGCTATGTTCCGATCTGAAGTGTTTGAATTAAATTTCAAAAGAAAGGGAACGCGACTGTAATTTTGCTTATTTATTCTCTGCATATGATTTATCATTTTTATTTGTTTTAAAATATTTAAAGAATAATTTATTTTATCTAATTCCAATTTACCACCACCAACACCCTCCCCTCATCCACCCCTTCCCTTCTACTTCTCCTACCATTTGTTATTCTCCTTAACCAATACACAAACCGTACCACCTCTAACTATCTACTTCTCTTACACACTCTCTCCATTGGTCTCCCCTACCTCCTATTCCCCTCTCCTAACTTCCCTTACTCCCGTGACCTAGTTCCTATATTCCTGTAACATTTATTGTATCCCACCTTATTTAATTCCTACATCCCCTAAAGCTACTTCTGCTTCCCTCACATTATTCCCCGCTACTGTCATATCTACCCTCCGAAATTTCCCTAAGTTTCCCACCTCTGACCCACTCATACCCCCTCTCCTCTGCTATCCCTTTTTAACCTCATAATCCCGCTCCCCTCACCCCTACCTTATACTTCTACTCACTTCACCTCCATCGCTTCATTTCCCTTTCCGGATTTAATTCCTACTTCTCCCAAACATACTTTTGCCCCCTCGTTCACTTCCCGTCTTCTCTTACATCTGCCCCTCCGAAATTTCCATAATTCCGAACTTCAACCCACTCGTAACTCCCCCTACCATTCCCTACTTTAAGCCCGTAATTCCCTTCCCTCCCTTCCTTTCTGATACTTCCCCTCACTTCACCTTAATCGCTTCCTTTCCTTCTCCTATATAAACTGGTTCTCTTCTCCCGCGTTTCCTCTCCGCACACTTCACTCATCACCCTCAAATCACTCCCTACTTCATGTCTCACTTTTCCTACATTACTTTCAATCCCCCTACACTTAATCTCTCTTACCCTACTTTCTCCAGTTCCCTTCAAATTTTCCTTAAGCTGGAAAATGTTTATTATCCAAACAACATAATATACTGGGTGTCTAAAAAGTCCCGGGACGGTTGGATATTTCCTCAGGTAAAATAGTTTTTTAAAAAGTGAAGGTCATTCCTGAAGTAAATTTCAACGAAAAATTCAAGGCTGACCTTCCTTTTGACCATAAAGTTGACATTCATGGCTTTTTGAAGGTCAACTTTGTTTTTTTAAAATGGAAACTCTCTTTGTTATATCTGCAATCGATAGAGAGGAAAATTCTACGTTCAAGTACGTCCCCAAGGCATAGGGCAAGTATAACGTTCAAGGTCAGTTAGAGGCTATTTGAAATTAACAAAGTTTTCCAAGAGGTCAGTGTAATTTCTGAAGTAAATTTCAATCGAAAAACGGTATAGGACTGTATAACTCTTTGGGGAGAAACACAACACTTACCAGAACACCTGTAACTTTTAATGAAAAATTTCCTCATGATTTTACAATATTCAAAACGCTGTAACCAAAATCAATACAGAGCTCACAAATGAATTTCTCGTTGAAATTTACTTTAGGAATTGCACTGATCTCTTGGAAAACTTTGTTAATTTCAAATAACCTTTAACTGACCTTAAACGTTACAATTGAGCTATTATTTGGGTACGTACCTGAACGTAGAATTTTTCACTCTATCGATTGCAGATGTAAAAAAGGGGATTTTCATTTTAAAAAACACAGTTCACCTTTAAAAAGCCATGAAGGTCAACTTCAAGGTCAAAATGAAGTTCACCATTGAATTCCTCGTTGAAATTTACTTCAGGAATTGCACTGACCTCTTAGAAAACTTTGTTAATTTCAAATAACCTCTAACTGACCTTGAAAGTTACACTTGACGTATGACTTGGGTACGTACCTTAACGTAGAATTTTCCGCTCTCTCGATTGCAGATGTAAAAAAGTGGGTTTCGTTTTAAAAAGACAAATTTGACCTTCAAAAAGTCATGAAGGCAACTTCAAGGTCAAAGTGAAGGTCACCATTGAATTTCTCGTTGAAATTTGCTTTAGCAATGACCTTCACTTTTTTGAACAATATTTTACCTGAGGAAATATCCAACTGTCCCGGGACTTTTTAGACACCCCGTATAAATGGGGCTTAGTCATTCTGAAAATACCATTTACTCACAGTACTATAAAATAATTAACTGTTTAAACGAAAAGTATTAACTTTAAAGAATTAATATTTAGGCTTAACTGTTAAAGCTTCTTTAAAAACTAGCAGGATCTTTCCATTTTCTACATTTTTCCAATGAAAAGTTATCTTTAAGCAATATTAAATTTTTTAAATAATAAAAACATCAGTGCTCAATAAAAAATAAATAATAAACTCTTAGGTTCATTAGATAGGCCATTGTATTCATTAAATACGCATAATATTTGAAATTCTATAGAAGAAAATTGTTTAAATGAACAAAAATTAGTTAAAGAATTAAAAAATGCATACAATTTTGTGATTGGTTAAAACAATAAATATGACTTCTTCATCATAAAAGATGAATTTTCTATAGAAAAAGGCCAATTTTCTATAAAACAGTTTAATTTTCAATAAAATACTTAAACTTTGAACAAAATAGTTTAATTCTTTACGAAATAGCTCAATTTTTCTTCTAAAAATATGCATTTTCAGTGAAGAAGATGTTTTCTACCAAAATACAAATTTCCAGCAAATTAATGGAAAAAAAGGAACGAATAATTAAATTTTTGACTAAAAATATAACTTTTTTATTATATATGGAACAATTAAGTTTTCAGTTAAAAGAAATAATTTTTAACAAAAATAAAAAACGAATTTTAACAACAAGATAATTTTTTAAAAACCGCATTAATTTTCTACATAAATATTAGTAATTAACAGAATTAGTTTTTTACCCAAATCGTAAAATTTTAAAGAAAATACGGGACATTTTTCTAAACATTTGAATTTTCATCTCAAAATGCAAAATTCTGAATAAAAAATATAGCAGCTACATTTTCGGATAGACAAATTATTTTTAGCAAAAAAAAACGAATTTCCAACAGAATAGTTTAATTTTTTCTGCAAAAGTCTTTTACTTTTTAACTGAAAGCATAAATTTTTAACCAAAAAGTACATTTTTAACCAAATTGTAAAAATTTCAACTTAAATGATCAATTTTCAATTAAAAAAGAAATTTTGTACATACTATATTTTCACTTTAATAGGAAACAGTCAGATTTATTAAAAATAGATGATTTTTCAACGAAAGAGTTGAATCTTTAACCAAAACAGAATAATTTTTAACCAAGAAACCACAAAAAAAATTAGCAAAAAAGTTCAATTTTTAACTAAAAAGATGATTGTTTAATTAATTTTGCAGAAAAAAAAATATTTTTGACCAAAAAAATGAATTTTATAAAAAAGGGTTAATTATCAAAAAATTATATGAATTTTCAACCAAACAATTAAATTTTCAACCAAATACTTCAATTTTTAACTTAAAAAATTCAATTTTTTTTAACAAAATTTTTTTTAACAAAAATAATTTTGTTTTTAATGGTTTAACTGTCAAGCAAGTAATTGAATTTTTCAACAAACAAGATGAGTTTTCAACAATACATATGCAGTTTTTACAAAAGAATTAATTTTTAAATAAAATAGAAGAATTTTTAACCGAATAAGATGATTTCTACATTAAAATATAATTCTATATTTATCAATCAAAAAATTACCTTTCAACAAAAAACATTAATTATTGTCTTATTAAGTTATATTAATTCTGTTCTGTTAACTTTTTACTGAGTGAGGTAATAATTATTGATAGTTACGAAACATAATTGTTTAAACAATTTATTATTGCTTAGAACTTTCTTTCCTTAGAACAATTTTCATGAGTGAAAAAGCCAAAGCAAGGCTCAAAATTTCTGAAAAATCCCGGAACTGTCTAACAATTATATAAGATAAGATAATTATAAACAATAATTAGGTTTTTTAAATTGCATTTAGTATTTCCTCTCTCTGAGTAAAAAGTGAAGAAAATATTGAATATTCCAAAAAAACTCGTTACTGTCTAGAATTATTCAAAGACAATAATATTCATGATTATATTTATTGTTTAAACAATTATGTTTGTAAACTCAAATTAATTATTATCTTACTTGAATTGAAAAATCAAATATAAGTGACAAAATTTGAAAAAACCCGCGACTTTCTAACTCTATTCTACGAAAAAGTAGCTGAAAACCATAATAAATTTAATAAGCAATTTATATAAACATTTAATTGTTAAGACCAATTTTGTGTTTTAACCCAATTCAACTAATACTTACAATCGCAAATAAAATGTATAATTTATTATGGGAAATGCGTGTAACTTCATGACGCTTTTGCGTTACCTCTAAATATCAAAAAATAAAATTTCTTGAATCTCGACTCGAGTCTCGTACTTGCCTCGCATCTCGCCCCTAATCTCGTTTTGAATCTCGAATCTTTTCTCGAATCTTGTTTTCAAGTGTCGTCTCGAATCATGAATATCGCCTTGAATCTTGAATCTCATCTCAAATCCGGTCTCGAATATCATTTTGAATCCTGAGTCTCGTCTCGAGTGTTGTCTCGAATCTTGAATCTCGTCTCGAATCCTAAATACGGTACTTCTAAATATAATTTTTTTTAATGCCTTTAGTTTTAAATTATTAGATATTTATATTTTTTTAATTTAATGTTTTTTTTAGAGAGACCTAAAATGTTAATTCCTCAAAAATAATAATTTGATAACAGTATAAAATAAAGAAATATTCTGCCAGTAAATTGTCCCTAGGCGATATCGTCATATTCCCACTCGTCTCATAAAACTTGGGAATGCAGCAACAGAATTATAGGTTTCAAGTTAAATATTTATGATTTTGCGTCAATTTATTGGCATGTTGGTTGCAGACCACTCATATAGTGCTATTAAACCTCAATAAAGGATTGATTAACAGTTTTACACTATCCACAAGTACGGGGATATCGGATATTTATTTTGATAGGAACGTACCTATCTACCGAGAATGCGATACAACATCCAATTTAATATTGATAAAGCCCGCATTGGCGAGGAACGTAAAATGTTATCTATTTCTTCCTTTGTACATTTTCTGAACTTTTAATCTAAATATTGGTATCAATATTGTTCTATGAATACATTTTCGTCGATTTGATATAAATATCAATTTCGCGAAACAAGATATTTTCTTTAGAAAAAAATTAATGTGTGGTAGTGGGGCCACACGGCCAAGGTAAAACTTTGATGAATTAACTTTGAAATTTTTTCTAAGGAATCATTATGAATTTTAAGGAGACTAGGTAGTTCAGGAAAAGGGAAAGAGAGAGGAGAGAAAAATAGCATACACTATACATGCTTTTTTATAGCGGCACTAGTGGGGATGCATGCATAAAAATATGCTTGTGAGAGAGAAATATATATAGAATTGAAAATTATTATGTTTAAGGTAAAAAAACATTAAAATTTTCAGGAATTCAAATCAGTTCTTATTCGGATCATCCTAATTCACACTAATTCGCCTTTCTGGTTAAAAATTAATTTCTTCGTTTAAAAATTCCTTTCAAATTTAAAAATTTGATTACAAAATTCGTGTATTTTGTTAAAAATTAAAATTTTCGTTGACAATTTAATTCATTGATTAAAAATTAGTTTTTTTAAATCAAGAATGAATTTTTTTAAATGAAAATTTAATTGTTCCATTTTTTATTGTAGGTGTAATTTCTTCATACATATTTCACCTTTCTCGTTAGAAATTTATCTGTTTGGTTGACGATTCATTAATTTTGTTTAATATTTGTGTTTTTTTAAGTTAAAAATTCAAATTTTTTGGTTTAATTAAACTTGAAAATTAATTCTGATAACACTAAATATGATGCTTCCATTTTTTTTAAATTTATCTTTTTGAGTATGTTTTGTTTTTCAAAAATAACTGTTTCTATTTAAATAATGAAATGAAAATATTGAAAAATTGAAAAAAAAACTAATTTTTTCGTGAATTTAATTTTTACTGTTTCTTATGAATTAAAAAAGTAGTTGAACTTTGTGCAAAGCAGCTGAATTGACAATGAAGAAAGGAACAAACTAAATCAAAAACTATTGCATTTAACAAAAAAGATGATTTTTCAATCAAGAAGATTAATTTCCAACAAAAAAGACGAGTTTTTAGCAAATATTCACATTTTAAACAATATATTTGAATTTCTAACTAAATAAATAAGTCATTAATTAAAAATAGAATAGTTAAATTATAATTTTAAAAATATAACTTTCAATTTAAAAAAAAATTTCCTACAAAACAGTTGAAATTGCTATGAAATGGTTGAATTTTTAAGACAAACAGACTATTTTTTTTTAAAGTTGTTCAAGTTTTCACTAAATAAATTAATTTTTAACAATGAAGTTACTCTTAAAGAAAGCTTTTAACAAAATACTAGAATCTTTAAAAAAAAGTAATATTTGATATGAATAAAAAACGAACATTTAGATAAACAATTACATTTTCAGCGAAATGATGAATTGTCAACTAAAAAATGAGTTTTTAACCAATAAGATTAATTTTTTTTACTAAAAAAGACACATTCTTAACAAATAAACATAAATTTGTAATCAATTTGTTGAATTCTCTGATAAGCAGAATTATTTTCTACAAAAACACGAATATTTTAAACAAATTGCATCCCTTTTCAACCAAATATTTGAATTGTTAAAGTGGACGTATCATTAATTAAAGAATAATGGAATAGTTAAAATTTCATTAAAAAAATATTTTAGAAAAAAAACTAAATTTCTACAATACAGTTGAATTTCCTACAAAACACTGCAACACTTAACCAAAAAGATGAATTTTTCACTAAAATTAGAAATTGTTAACAATAATATAATTTTTTAGAAAATCAGTTTAACTTTTTAAAAATATTTGAAGTTTTGAACTGTGAAGATTAATTGTAATAAAAAAAAATATTTTTTGATATTTCATTCAAAGTACAAATTTTCCGTAAAATAAATACATTTTCAACCAAAAATATTAATTTTCTACCAAGAAAATTATTTTTCAACTAAAAAAGACGCACTCCTAATAAAAACGTAAACCTTTAACCAATTTCTTTAATGTTCTGCCAAGGAGATTTATTTTGTACGAAAAATAATTTTGCTGAACGAATTACATAAATTTTTCCCTAAATATTCGAATTTTCAAACAAAAAAGTTGAATCTTCAACACAAACGGACGAATTTTCAGAAAAAAAATTAATTTTCAACCCAGCAGTTGAATTTTCTAAGATTTTGTTTAAAAAATTATTCTTTCGTAATAATAGTGTATCATGTTGCGTGATTATCTGCCGTTCTCGCGAAAGATTTAGTTTTCTATGAAAACAAATCAATTCGCCATAAGTGACCTCTAAACATTATCCGATTTATTTTTAAATCTGCGTAATTTACTTTTAACCCAAAAGTAGCGAAAAAGAATCGAAAATGCAAGTTGAGATTAGGGTTTTTTAGTGTCTGGATATGACTTACTTTTTTCACTAGGTTGGCTCAACGAACGTGTTAAGTAGTGAAGGAAGGCTACAGTCAAGCCATGTAGCTTCTTTAGTCTTGGGCACAAAAAATTATAAATCTTTTCGGAACTGTCGTGATCTTTGTTTGAAGTAGCCGATTTCCTAAAATTGTAAAAAAAAATCAGGAATCTTTTTTTAATCTAATGATATTGATATAAATTTCAATTTTTTAATAAATTGGTCACATTTGTAAATTTTTTTACTTCCAATAAAAATCATTGGATTTAAATTTAATGATTTTTGTTTACAAATCCTAATTTCTACGGTCAACCACACCAATATAAGCTGTACTTTTTGAAACAATGTCAATTTTCCTCGTAACCGAATAATTTTTTATTAAAAATATCAATAATTCCAGGCAGAAAACATTATTATGATATTAAAGAAAACTATTCAAAAATATATGTAAATATTTCTGGAAATATAATGATATTCAAATTGTTAAAGTCAACATATCAATTATTAAAAAATAATGGAATAGTTAAATTTTCATTTAAAAAATATTTAAGAACAAAGCACTCAGCCAAAGAGATAAATTTTCCACTAAAATTAGGAAGTTTTAACAATAATATAATTTTTTAGAAAATCAGTTAAACATTTAACAAAATATTTGAAGTTTTGAACTGAGAAGATTAATTGTAATCAAAAAATGCGTTTTTTGATATTTCATTCAAAATACAATTTTTTCATAAAATAAATACATTTTTAACCAAAAATATAAATTTTTTCCAAGGAGATTATTGTGTTACAAAAAATAATGTTGTGTAACAAATTACGTAAATATTCTACCAAATATTAGAATTTTTAAAGAAAAAAGTTAAATATTTAACACAAAAAGACGAATTTTCTAGAAAAAAAATTAATTTTTAACCCACAAGTTGAATTTTCTGACAGGGGAATTACATTTTATTTAAAAAATTAATTTTTTTAATAATAGTGTATCCTCTTGCGTGATTATCTGCCGTTCTTGCAAAAGATTTCTTTTTCTATAAAAACAAATAAATTCGTTATCAGGAACCTCTAAAAATTATCAAAAGTAGCAACAAAAAAATCGAAAATGCAGGTTGAGACTCGGATTTTTTTAGTGTCTGAGTATGGCTTACTTTTTCCACTTGCTTGTATCAACGAAGCTGTTAAGTAGTGAAGGACGGCTACAGTCCGGCCATGTAGTTTCTTCAGTCTTCGGGCACAAAAAATTAAAATCTTTTCGGAACAGTCATTATCTTTTTTTAAAATAGACGATTTCCTAAAATTGTTTAAAAATGAGAAATCTTTTTTTAATCTAATGATATTGATATAAATTTCAATTTTTAAATAAATTGCTCACATTTGTAAATTTTGTTACTTCCAATAAAAATCATTGGATTTTTGTTTAAAAATCCTAATTTCTATGGTAAATCACACAAATGTAAGCTGAACTTGTTAAAAAATTGTAAATATTCCTCGTAATCGAATTATAATTTATTAAAAATATATATTATTCCAGACAAAAAATTTTATCATGATATTAAAGAAAACTATTCAAAAACATAGGTAAATATTTTTTGAAATATAATGATTTTTATTATTTTTATTTAAAATAAACCATTTCCTATAAAAAAAGTTAATATAACCTGAATCTTTTAAAAAATTTCATATCTTGCTCGAATGCATTCCGAACCAAAAATATAAAGGTAAATTTTAAATTTAAAAATTACGTGTAAAAAACGAATTATTAACTAGTTGAATCCCACGAAGAAAGACGAATTTTTAACAATATATTAAAGCTTTTAAGCTAAGAAGCGGAACATCTTAGAAAGCTGTTGATTTTTAAATCGTAAAAGACGAATTTTTAAAAGTAAAGTTAATTTTTAATCTAAAGGTATCTTCTAGGAAAAAATGAATTAATAACAACATGCATAAATTTTTAACCAAGTAGTTTAACTTTCAACTAAAAAAGATAAATTTTGAACTAGTTTCAGGGTAAGCGTGACTCGCTCAGTTTTAGCCTCGTTGTATTGTGTTGAATTCAGTATATCAGGCATGAAAATGGGGGAGGGGATAGATTTAAGAAATAATCTGGAATTCCCAGGTCGATGAATCTCTCTAGCAATCACCCCAGATAAAGATTTCCAAAAAGTCACCATTATCCAAGGTCTTTAGATTTTAATGAAAGCTTTTTTTCAAGAAAAATTTTCAGTTATATATTTTGGATTGTATAATGTAGTATACAAAGCACCTATGATGAGGGAAAATTAATTTTGTTCAATTTAAATTCAACTCGAGACTGAAATATGCATTTGCCATTCCGTCTGAATTTTGGGTCACGATCTTATTAATTTTGTCTTTAGAAGACACGTATTTCCAGTATTTCAACGAAGCAGAAGACTTCCCCGAGGGTTGTGAATATTTCTTGAGAAGTTGAAACCGAATGCATTTACAGAATTATTGAACTTGGTTGAAAACGGCCGAAATTCAGATAATTCGAAAGTTCGACGATGGAAACTTTCGCGGTTCAACTATCTCCAACACCAACTACTCACTGTCCTCGTGCGGGTTGCATAATCTAAAGTTAAAGAGACGCAACATCACTCTTTGCGACCTCGCTGAAATTTAAAATGCACCTATTTTCAAATTTAAGGGAACTTTTTAAACGTCAATATTTAATGATACAACAAGTATATGTCACGTGGAACAAAGAAACCAGCCTTAGGACCGAAAAATAGAGTTTTCGATTTTTATTCATTCTGATTAATAAAGACATTGAATGAAAAAGCCCCATTGCTTATTTGAAGATTTTCAAATTTTATTAATAATTTTGATGAAAATTCTACTATCCAACATCTTAGGTGTTCAAAGAAAAATACTCAAAAAATTTTTTAATAATTGAAAAACTTATAGGATATTCAAGATGTTTAGAGGAATCTGTATTATCATCAGAAAATAACAGAATTTCTTAACGTCTTTACATACTAGATGGAGCTATCCATTATATATTTTTTTAATTAAATTTTCTCTGAAAAAAGATCTTCTTTCAACCATCAGTCGGAAGTTCTGCGAATCGATTCCCATGGGAGCAAAAGGAGATCTTTATTCATAAGAAATTTAATTAATTTTTTTTAATTCATAGCTCTATCTGGTCTTTAATGACGTTAAGGAATTCTGTTTTTTTCTGATGATAATACAGATGACTCTACAAATTTGACTTTTAACACCAGATGTAAAAAATTGTGTATTTCGGAAAAAAGATTCTTCTCTCGATCTCTATAGTAGCTTAATGGGTAAGCACCCGGCCGGCAATTTTTTCAAAATTTCGTAACTTTGGACTGGACTGGACTGGATTTTCTTGGTTGACAATTCATTAATTTTGTTGAATATTTGTCTTTTTTTAAGTTAAAAATTCAAATTTAATTTTTTAATGATTTCTAAATGTATCTTCTTGAGTATCTTTTGATTTTCAAAAAATAACTATTTCTATTTAAATAATACAATGAAAATATTAAAAAATGGAAATATTTCGCCTGCTAAATTAATAATTTTGTCATTTAAAATTTTCAACCAAAAATATTAGTTTTCTGCCAAGAAGATTATTTTTCAAACTAAAAAAGACGCACTCTCAATAAAAACGTCAACTTTTAACCAAATATTCGAATTTTTAAAGAAAAAAGTTGAATCTGCAACACAAACAGACGAATTTTCTAAAAAAAAAATTTTAACCGATTAGTTGAGTTTTCTAAGATGGGAATTCCATTTTATTAAAAAAATTAATTTTTTGTGATAATAGTGTATCATGTTGCATCATTATCTGCTGTTCTGCGAATGATTTAGTTTTCTATGAAAACAAAAAAATTCGCCATGAGTAACCTCTAAACACTATCCGATTTATTTCTCAATCTGCGTGATTTACTTTTAACCCAAAAGTAACGAAAAAGAATCGAAAATGCAAGTTGAGATTCAGATTTTTTAAGTGTCTGAATATGACTTACCTTTTCCACTTGCTTGGCTCAACGAAGGTGTTAAGTAGTGAAGGACGGCTACTGTCAAGCAATGTAGTTTAAGTCATTAGGATTTATTATTAGGAGAGATAGATTTATATTATTAGGAGAATTTAGAAAAAAAAATTTTAAATTTCGTAACTTTGGACAATTCATTAATTTTGTTTAATATTTGTCTTCTTTTAAGTTAAAAAGTCAAATTTTTGTTTAATTAAACTTGAAAAATAATTCTTATAACTCTAAATATAATTTTTTCATGTTTTCTAAATGTATCTTCTTGAGTATGTTTTGATTTTCAAACATAACTATTTCTATTTAAATAACGCAATGAAAATATTAAAAAATGGAAATCTTTCGCCTGTCATATTAATAATTTTGTCATTTAGAGCTTTTTCTATTTTTAAACCATGCATTTCGAATAAATTTTATCGTGAAATTGTTATTGTTTCTTATGAATTAACCAAGTAGTTAAACTTTGGAAAAAGTAATTAAATTGGCAACCAAAAAAGAAAAAATCTCAATTACAAACTATTGCATGTGGCGGAAAAAATGATTTTTTAACCAAGAAGATTAATTTCCCACAAAAAAGACGAGTTTTTAGCAAACATTTACATCTTAAACAAAATATTTAAATTTCTAACTGAATAAATTAATCCTTAACCAAAAATGAAATAGTTAAATTAAAATTTTAAAAATATAACTTTCAATTTTAAAAAAAATGGTTTGCAAAACAGTTCAAAATGCTATGGAATGGTTGAATTTTTAAGACAAAAAAACGAGTTATCGCTTTAAAAAATTAGTTTCAACAACAAAAACCAATTTTTTTTCAAAGTCGCTTAAGCTTTCACTAAATAAATGAATTTTCAGATAAACAATTACATTTTGAGCAAAAGGATAAATTGTCAAATAAAAAATGAGTTTTTAAAGAATATGATTAATTTTTTTACCAAAAAAGACCATTCTAAACAAATAAACATAAATTTTTAACCAATTAGTCGAATTTTCTAACAAACAGAATTATTTGCTACAAAGACACGAATATTTTAAAGAAATTGCATCCCTTTTTAAACAAATATTTGAATTGGTGAATTCGATATATCAATTATTAAAAAATAATGAAATAGTTATATTTTCATTAAAAAAATATTTAAGAAAAAAAAACTAGAGTTTTACAATACAGTTGAATTAGCTATAAAACAGCTGAACACTCAACCAAAAAGATGAATTTTCCACTAAAATTACGAATTTTTAACAATAATATAATTTTTTAGAAAATCAGTTCAACTTTTAACAAAATATTTAAAGTTTTGAACTAATAAGAATAATTGTAATCAAAAAAAATGTATTTTTTGATATTCATTCATTTTTTACAAAAATTAATTTTTCTAATAAGTTACATAAATTTTCCACCAAATATTCAAATTTTCAAACAAAAGTTGAATCTTCAACACAAACAGACGAATTTTCTAACAATGGAATTACATTTTATTTAAAAAATTATTTTTTCGTAATAATAGTGTATCATGTTGCATGATTATCTGCTGTTGTCGCAAAAGATTTACTTTTCTATGAAAACAAATAAATTCACCATCAGGAACCTCTAAACATTATCCGATTTATTTCTCAATCTGCGTGATTTACTTTTAACCCAAAAGTAACGAAACAGAATCGAAAATGCAATTTGATATTCGGATTTTTTAGTGTCTGAGTGTCCACTTGCTTTGCTCAACGAAGGTATTAAGTAATAAATGACGGCTACAGTCATAATCTTTTTTTGACGATTTCCTAAAATTGTTTAAAAATTAGAAAACTTTTTTTTCAATATGATGATATTGATAAAAATTTCCATTTTCTAATAAATTGGTCTCATTTGTAAATCATTGGATTTAAATTTAATGATTTTTGTTTTGAAATCCTAATTTCGGTGGTAAACCACACAAATATAAGCTGAACTTTTTAAAGAAATGTAAATATTCCTCGTAATCGAATAATTGTTTAATAAAAATATCAATAATTCCAGTCAAAAACATTATTATGATATCAAAGAAACTTATTCAAAAATATAGGTAAATATTTTTTGAAATATAATGATTTTTATTATTTTTATTTAAAGTAAACCATTTCCTATAAAAATGTAAATATAACCTGAAGCGATTTAAAATTTTATATCTTGTTCGAAAAGATTCCGAACCAAAAATATAAAGGTAAATTTTTAAACCGAAAAAAGTAGCTTTAGCAAAAATAAGAAATTTATATTTTCATGTTTATTATCAGTTTAAAAAATTGCGTTTCAAAAACAACATAAAAATAAATCATTAACTAGTTGTTTTGAGGAAAGAAAACGAATTTTTAACAAAATAGTTAAATCCTCAAACAATCGAAATAAATTTCCGATATGATGATATAATTTTTTAGAAAATGAGCTCAATTTTTAACAAAATATTTGAAGTTTTGAACTGACAAGATTAATTTTAATTAAAAAAATGTATTTTTTGATATTTTATTCAAAATACAAATTTTCCATAATATAAATACATTTTCGACCAAAAATATTAATTTTCTATAAAGAAGATTATTTTTCAACTAAAAGAGATGCACTCTGAAGAAAAAAGTAAACTTTGAACCAATTTTTTTAATTTTCTATCACGGAGATTTCTTTTTTATAATAAATAATTTTGTTTTCAAAAATTCCATAAATTCTCCACCAAATATTCGAATGTTCAAACAAAAACGTTGAATTTTCAACCCAGTAGTTGAATTTCTAACAAGGGAATTACATTTTATTTAAAAAATTATTTTTTCGTAAGAAAAGTGTATCACGTTG
>JAAAKG020141859.1:0-11754 GCA_010014905.2 Druon quercuslanigerum | reverse complement strand
TCAGCGCGTCAAAATACGTAGGTATACGTAGTTTCATGGGTTTTGGAGGTACACCCTAATCGGAAGTTTATCCAAATAAACTTATTTGAGCGTCACTGAAAATGGCTCTAATAATATCAAAACGCATTTCATGGCAATATTCTAGCTCTAACAGTTCGTATATTTTACATATACATAATTTCGTATAATAATAAATCCTAACTAGAAAAAGATTGTTTAATTTTTTATTCACCTCTAGGTGATCAATACAGATTTTTCATCGTCTATCAACCCGAAGGTTTAGCGTAATGGTAAAGAATCCCGACCGCCAGGAAATAGATTCAGGTATAGACGAAGGTGCTCAATACTCCATAGCGTTAGAAATTTTATTTGTAATATAATGTTTAAAAATGTAATATATGTATTCACTCTAATTAGGGCCATTAATATTTAAAGTCAAAATACTCGCAATCAATTGATTTTTAGTTTTCAATACCTTTTTTGTCATATAAATTAAATATTCAACTTCAATAAATATTCATCAGGTACTAGAAAGGGTCTAGACGTAGTCCTGCTCAGAAGATCTATATAGAACCTGACTCAAACAGCGTTACAGAACTAGTAAGGCCCTCTCCATTTTTCCCGACGAGCGCCTGATTAGAAATAGGGAAATCTTTCTATGACCCTACTAAACCTAGAACGGAATTTCTACTTGGGCTTCTCTAACAATCGTCAAAAATGCTGCCAGGGAAGAGGTTTCTTGCGACATAAAAATTGACAGAATTTACTAAATTGTACAGAAACTAGAAATAAATTTCATTTTTGCTTAGAAAACCATATTCTATAGATTTTTCAATGCTGAATTAAACTCCGACAAGAAAATAGCGTACCAGATTTCCTGTCCAAGGATCATTTGGTTAAAGATGGAAAATCTAATATACAGACACAAATCGGAAACATGATGGTAACTTAACGAAGTTAAGCAACTTTGATAAAAATATTTCCTGATCGTAAAACACAGAAATCAATATATGTATAATTTTATTTAGCCGAATTTCACATTCTTTGGCGAAAATTAATTCGTACATATAAAAATGATTACAGAAAACAAAGGTCAATGTATCTAATAAATAAGTAGCTATTTAAAATATAATAATAATAATTATAATAATAATGATAAAATGATAAAATCATCAAATAATAACTACCTCTTATATTAAATATAACATACTGTCTAGCTTGTAGGAAAAGCTTACAAGGCGAGAATTGTACAAGCAATTTATTGTTATAAGGGAAACGTGGAAGGTTTTATTTTCGAAGCGGGAATATTTCTATAAAAATTTATAGATCTTTCTGGGGTGAAAAAATTTAGTCTGTTGTTTTAGTTCGTACCTTGGTTCGTTTTTGAAAAAATTTAGTTTTTTAATTTTGAATGTTACGTTTTAGGATAAAAGCAAAAACTGCGTGTCCTGTCAAAAATTATTCATGACAAATTTGAATAAGTTTTCGCTATTTTTTGCAAGAGCAATGTTTGTCTATTTATTTTTTTTATAGCTTGTGCTGTTTGTTCAAAATTTTATTATTTTAGTTTTAATGTTGTTTTTTTTGTTTTTTTTTTTCGACTAAAAACAAAAACCAAGCATCCTATCGAAAATTGATGCATAATAAATTTGTAGATATTTTCAGGGCGCGGATTTTTAGTTAATTCAATTCTTTCGTATCTTGCGTAGATTGGCCGTAGAATGGAATTTGTTTCTTTTCGTTATTCTTTGTATGATCATAATTCTTTTTTAATTTCGCGTGAGAATTAACAAATTTGTCATGATAATCTCGTCGGGCTTTAAAAAATAAACGTTTTTCTTTTCTTGACTTTTTTCCATATCATGCGTTTTTTCACTTAAAATGTTAATTTTGGTTTTTTTTTTAGATTTTGAAAATGCTATAACTCTGCTAATTTTTATTTCAGAAAAAGTTATAGAGATAAATTGTTTGAGCTTCCAAATTCTATAAATAGCCGTAAATAGCATTTTTAAATCTTGAAAAAAATAGTCTCAAATATTTTGAAAATGTGCTAACTTTTCTAATTTTCATCCAAAATAGCTGGTTTACGAACTTGTTCTTTTTTTTAGGCCCCAAGAAAGTGTTTCGAAGCAGAATTCAGTTTGACCAATATTTAGAAAGTTATCCTGCCTACAGTATACAGACTACAGACTGCAGACTACAGACAGACACCTTCGTGAAAATAATTTTTTCTGACTGGAGCCCACTGGAGCTTACTAATTTCTTTATTAATATACAATTTATGATTTCCGTCAAAGACCATAAGTTTTATTTTATTTTCGTTAAGTTTGAATTTTTGAGATAAATGTTCTTCATACTTGAGTTCTGTTTGCTCAGCATTCTTTGCAATTCATCCATTGACTCTGCCATACAAATATCGTCATCTGCGTTAATGGGGGCCATTTTTAGACACTTGTCTACTTAAAAAATTAATTTACAAAACATTTAACATTTAACATGAATTTTACATAAACTGCCATGTCTTATTTTTGGGACATGTTCAGTGCACAATGAAAGGAGATCGGGCAGGGTAAAATAAAAATGTATTGCATGCACATTATTCCTTAAAAGTTCCTTTAATCCATTTTTTCGACAGTTAAGCTGTGTAATGGGAAATTAACTTCACTTTTTCACCACAATTTTCAGTTTGCTATTTTAATATTTTTGAAGTATTGAAAACAAAGTAAACTGATAAGAAAATTTAAATTATTTTGTTTAAAAATTCATTATTCTATGTCAAAAAGTCAACTGTAAAACTTTTTGTTCAAAATTTATTTTTTTAAAGTTTTATTATTTGGCTTTCTTTTGCTTTTCCCAGGCTCGAATTTTTCTGCATTATTTTTAAAGCCGTAAGCAAGTTTTATATGTCAAAATATTTAAAATCGCATGCCAAACGTAGATGGACTTGCAAAAATTTAAAATAGCTTACTGCACAAATTTGCTGAGTGTCAGTAATCGAGACGCGCCTCTGACTATAGTCTTTACAGCTATCTTTAGATGAAAACAACGAATAATTTTCGACACACACATACATGCACTCAACTGCACACATCCTGATATATTTTTAAACCTCCATCCTATACTCTTAATACGAAAACGCAATTTTCGAAAATACTTTTTAAAAAACTAAAATAAATTTTGCTGTTTAGTTTGCGGAATATTAACTGCAAACGAAGAATGGGCCAGAAAATATAAAAAAAAATTAAGAAGAACATGTCAGTTAACAGGTTTAGACCACTGACGCTTTCGTTGGATTTTCTTAACAATTTAAATTACGTTAATACTTTTAAAATATCAGTGTAGAAAACTTCATATTTTTGTTGAAAAGTCAAGTCAAGTTTCCATTACACAGCTCGTTTAAATACTTGTTCTTAACTGTTTGTAAAGTTTGGTTAAGATTTCAGTAATAATTTGCGCCCAATAACTTTCCATAATAATTTTATGTCAAATTTATGCTAAAAACGTTATTTCTGAAAACCTTTTGTTAATTATTAATTTACCTGGATGAGTGTCTAAAAATAGTCCTGTTTGACGATAAAGGTGTGAATCTCGGGACAGTGAGGGTGCGTGGATTAGCTTTTACAGATAATAAGATAGCTATGGAAGTGTCAGTCAAAGGCTTGCAAGTCATAAAAGTATGAACAACACAAACCTACAAATAACCAAGTTCCTCTGCAGTTGTCTGTGGTGGACGGGAGGTGATACCCTACTTGGAGCGTCCCCAGGTGGCGGATAGGGGAATGCTCGCTCGAAAACGAGGGTAGGGCTAAAATAAAATAGGCCCCGCGGACCAAACACACATTACCGGTGCTCAGTCTGACCCACTAAGAGTGCTTCGAACCGGATACGGGGATGAAGGTACTGTGAGCTTGCTCTGCCGAGGTTTAAGTTGCGGTTTATCATCAGGCAACCAGCTCCATCGGGCCATGAACAGGAAGTACGTGGTAACTGCAGATGTCGGAATCTGCAGTGCCCCGGGCGAGTCTGGTCCGTCCTTGCATTACGGGACCAGCTAAACGAAGGTTGGCCCCCAGGAAACTGGTGTAGGGCTTCTGTCCGAGGTTATACCCGTTCCCAGTTTTTTGGCCGTTCCCTCCACACACGAAGCGCTAAATCAAATATATATGCCGAATACGCAAAAACAAGTGAAAAAACTAAATGCAAAGAGGAGAGGAGCTTGGGTACTAAAGAGTCAACGTACCAATTAGAGGAAAGCAGAGTGCACAAACGGAAAAAGCAGGTGGCAACATCTGATGAAGCAGGTTTATAGCCAAAGGGGGAAATGGTTACAGCACGATGACCCAATCCACCAGAAAGAAGAAGGGCACGTGTCCGTCCAGAGGCCTGATGAAATGGAGGTCACTGTTAAAAGTATACGGGAGACAACGTCAGGAGATGTGCTGGTTGAAGTTCGTGCTAGCGTTGACGCCAAACCCAAATTCAACGAGGCTCTGACGGCGGCTGTAGAAAAAGGTGACCAGGTCCGCCAACATGTTCCAAAAGTGAGATTAAAAGTAATATACCTGGACTCAGCAACCGACGAACAAGATGTTAAGTATGCTATAGATAAGGCTCGTAAAGCGGAAAACCCTAGAAATTTAAAAATAAACCTCTTAATCCCAAGCCGCTGAGGAACCAGGATGGCTTTTATCGAGTGTGATAAAACCGTTGCCAAGAAACTTGACGAAATAAGCCACATCCAGATAGGGTGGGTCAGCTGTCGTGTACGGCTCTCGTGTACTGCCGCACAGTAGGTAAAACAATTTTTTTTGACAAACATCAGCCCAGTTCTCAAGTCTCAACAGATAACATTTTTTGTAGATCCTCATGAAGAATAATACTTTAACGTACAGGTGAGATGCTACCGCTGTCATGGCTTTGGCCATAAGGTGGCCTCGTGCAAAGAGGAAGATAAAGGGAAAACTTGCTAAAAGTGCGGTAAGGAGGGCCATCAGTCTCCGAACTGCACTGAGAAACCTACTATACTGCCTGCGTGAGTGAAGGCACTGAAGTGAGGCATGACATGTCCTTACAACTGAGGTAGCGGGGTTCTAACATTCAGACGCAGCGGCTGCCACGGTACCATAATCGATATTACCATAGCATCTGCTGGGGCTTCATCCTTGATACGTGGGTGCCAAGTTCTCGAAGATCTCACAGAGAGCGACTACATCAGGTTCTGGGTAGGACGAAACCCTGGAGGAAGAGGAACCCATGCTGTTGTGGCGAGGCCACAAGTTGGGAACGTGGCAAGACTTAGTCGTCCGACGGTGCTTGATACACTTTACTGAGCGCGTTATCTCATTAAAAAGGCTTTTCGCCCCGCAAATACAAAAATAAAATGGCAGAAGGCCTGGTCGAGCAGACTATGGGCTTGGTCAAGAAGGAATGTGACTTGTCTATGCCTAAAAAATCAAGGCATTGTCAAAATGAATACAATTACTGGTGGAACGAAAAAATTGCCGACCTCCGCAGACAGACACTAGCAAAGCGCAGGAAGGCCCAACCTAATAAGGGTCGCGTTAACGTCCGTGTGGCTGTAGAAGGCTACAGGTTGGCCCAGAAGTCATTAAATAAAGCCATTAAAAACAGTAAGAGGAAGGGTTGGATGTCGTTGCGTGATAAATAGGACGATGGAGATGATCATGAGCGCACTCTTTTCATAACATCCGGTTAGAGTCTGTGACACGATACCAGTGGTGCAGACTGATGTGCAGCTCTTTACCAACAAAGAACTGTACATCGCTGTCTACTAATTGGCTGGCAGCTTTGCGAGGATATGGAATGTGCAAAGTTGTTTTAACTTGACAAGGGTAAGGGGCCGCCCATTACACCCTCGTCATTCAGGCCGCTCTGGATGTTGGACAATGTAGGAAAGGTTTATTAAAAACTTCTACGGACTCATCATGGGTTGACGGAAGGGGGGGGGGGGGGTGTTTAATCGGTAGAAATCGAACACTACCCATCCTAAGAATCGTCTTCTCAGGTAGCCGATCCCTAGAATGGGTGCCTATGCATGGATGCATTTTAACGTTTTTGTATTCACCCAAAAAATCTTTAATCCTCAACCTATATAGAGCTTTTAAATTACCTTTTTGAAGCATTTGTGAAGTATCGTTAGGGACAAAAAATTATAGAAATACAGATAATTAAATTAATTAAAATACATAAGCAACGTTTCTGCGAATCATAACTGTGTTATTATTACTTGCTTTTTCAGTATTTATTAGGAGTATTTCTTTATGCTTTTTAAAAAATATTTTTGTTTTTATGACACTGTCATTTACCTCCTTCTCTAATAAACTCAGATGCCATTATTCTTGAGGACATCATTAGGTAATTCTAAAGACTTAATTTTTTAATTTTTCAATTTCACCTTTTCTTTATCACTTATACCACTACTTTTCCTGTAAATAATCGCGGATCAGCAAATCAAAATTGGCTTCGAAACATGTGGGTTCCCTTATAGTTTAATTCTTCATGAGACTTTTCAAAATCATTGGTGAGTATAGCTTCTTCTTATCATATACCATTTTACTTATCATACTTATCATGTCCATGAAATATTATAAGCTTGTGCATGGAGAAATAAATTCCTTAATTACAGGGTTTTAGTATGTGTATTTTATCTAAGTATATCGTATGTGCTAAATATTTTTACTATACTCCATATAGAAATCGATTCTATTGAATGTGAGGAAACATTATCATGACTGCTTTTTACAAAATCATAGCATCCTAACTTTTCAGTTAAAGCTTAAGATATAAGTTTAATTACACTTATTTTTTATAATCAATTGCAGAATTATGAAATAAAACTGATTTCCCTTGTTTCTTTACTAAAAGAAGCATATTTTGGCATGACTTTTTAAAAAAATATTAATAAAAACATGTAGCTCTTGGAAACAAATTCTTGATTGGTGTGTTAATCCAGACTAAAAATTTTTGTTAAACCGATAAGTTTGCATTGCCTAACCTCGTTATTCCGTAATATAAAAAGTTATTAGCGTGGAGTCATTGTTGTATAAAAAAGGGGACAGAAGAGTAGTAGCATGGGTGAAGGGGGTTATGAATAAGATCGAGCAGAAGAAAATAAAAGAGGAAGGGGAAAGATGAATGAAACATTCCTAATAGAAGAGGAAGGATGTGTAAGAAAATGGTAAATATTGTAAATAGTATATGATTATTAGATTTTAGCCGCAGAGGTGGAGGCTGGCAATGCGAGGCAAAGCGCGAAAATAGAAATGCGTCCGAGGCAAGGCGAATCGAAGAAGGCAAGGCTATACGAGCAAGCGGTCTTAGTGATAAGGTGTAGATGGATGTTAGTTTGTAGGAGGTAGTTATAAGAAAAGTCTATAAAAAAAGGAAGTGTAAGCAAGTCAATTTTTAAAGCCAGAAGGCCAAAAATCAACGTTTATCTCTCTATTTGCAATAAATGAACTTAGTTTCGAACCAAACAATAATTGATGTTTCCCTTATTTTTTACATTTTGAAATGATTTTAAATAAATATAAATACATATTTTACTTTTATTATAATGTTTTGCAACATTATCTCAAATCTTTTGAATATCTATTAAAATATCCTTTAACCTCATTGGTCCATTAAAATAGTCTGTTATCATCCAAAATTCTAGAAAATAGGTAAAGGTACCTGTTACAGGGGAAATTTTAAATGAAGTCAGGAATGAACGTGAATAATGTGCAGTACAGTATGGAGAGGAAAGGGGTATCCAAAGATATGGAAGGAAGGATTAGTGGTACCCATAGTGCATAAAGGCCAAATGGAGAAGGTTAAATATTATAGAAGAGTGAAACTAATGCCAACATTGTGTAAAGTATATCTGGCTGTTTGAGCATAGAGGTTAGACAGAGTTTAGAAAAGGGATAAGGTTGATTGACAAAATATATTTTCCTAACTATCTACTAAATAAGAGGATTCAAAGGAAAAAGGGGACAATGTTATGGTAAAAAAAGAGAATAAGAGAGGGATTACTGACATTGTACGTTCGGCATGTGTTTAGATCTAGGGTTAATTCTACAGGTTAGGGTGACCTCTACAGGTACAATAAAGTTCCAAGTATGACGTTAGAGAACCTCGTGGAAATATCGTAGAATCATTTTGTTTAAATCTCTTTCTACGAGGAGTCTGACGATGACCTTGTATTTTATTTTAGACCTTATTTTCAAGGTCATTTAGAGGTCCGCTTTTTTTTAATGGGAACCCCTATTTTTGGTGTCAGAATCGAAACGGGAGGAAAATGTGACATTTGTGTATGTATTAGGTCTAGGATTAACTCTAGAAGTTAGTTTGACATCTAAAGGTAAATGAAGTACAAAGAAAGATGTCATATAACATCGTAGGAATCTCGCAGAATTCTAGAAAAAAAGTTAACCAAGATCCTAGACCAAAACGCATACCTAAACGTAACATTTCGTAACATTTGAAATTAAGGTTCAACGTAAAATTCAAGGTCACTGTTGGATTCCTTGTTGAAATTTATTCTTGGTTGTGACCTGGGTTATTACCTCTCCTCTCAATCCATTTTCTTTACTCCTCTGTAATTTTTAACCTTCTCCCATTTGCCTTTTTACAAGATAGGTACCACTACACATTCCTTCCATAACTCTGGATACACCTCTCCTATCCATCTTCCTCTCCATCTTTTGACTTATCCAACTGAGCTGATGATTCTTTTTAGTTATTCGAAAATTAAAGCATTCTTAACATTTTTTTAGGTAATTTTCAATTATTAAAATTGTTAAAAGTGATTATTAGGTTTTTTCGACGAACCACAGAGTTTTCTAGATGATGAAGGAAGCTGACAAGAGAATGTGGTAAAGGTTTTACGGGAGGATGAAAAACCAGAGAAGTAAAATGAAAAATATCAGAAGTCCCTTAGATTAGGAGCGTAAATATTTTTGAGTACTGGTGATGTAGTAGCATAAGTAGAGTAAGATGCCGTTGCGTTATCGCCCTCTCTCTCTCTCTCTCTCTCTCTCGCTTACACTCTCGCTTTTGATCGCTCGTTCAGTCGTTCGCTCATACGTCTCAAATGGAGCTATCGTAGTAGTGTAAAAAAAGAAAGTCAGGTAAACCCATAGGGGGCACATTATGAATGAAGAAGTATTCTGTAGAAGCTTTATATTATTCTTTTAAAATATCCTGAAATATTATAAATAATATTCTATGTAATCCTTTCAAACCTTCTGAAATTTAAAGAGATTCTTTAAAATCACAAGGTCTTTTTTTTATTCATCTGAAGTCCCTCTGAAATATTTGAAAATATCCTGAAATCTTTAAAACACTACGAAGGCCTTTAATTCTTGTAAAATTCTTTGAAATTATTAGAAATATTAGAAACTGTGAAAAAAGTGGTTACTTATTGAAACATAAAAAAATCCTTTGATATTTTATAAAGTTCTTTGAATTCTGATTTGAAATTTGCTTTTGAAGACCATCTAGTTTAATCCCATGTTCTTAACTAAATCCTGATTCAATCCCTCTTCCTGGATTCAAATCTAATTCAACTTTAGTTTTTTCTGTCAATCTTGATAAAATCGACCTTCAAAACTATGCCGTGTTTCCATTTTCATCGAATCCCACAATTTAAAGTTAGTCCTCTTTCAAACATAATTCAAACATCCCCTCTGAATTGAGTACTTATTTGATCCCCGCACATCCTAAGCTTAATTCTGTTTTAGTCTATTTTTATTATATTAAACTAATCCAAAAATGTGTAAATTTAAAAAAATAGATTCGTCATCTACATTAACAAGTCAAAGTACACCTGGAAAAAAGAAGAAGAGGGACCATTGAGGCACAAACAACTTATTTTGTATTCGTTTATACGGTCTTTATTATTTTTAAAAATGTACGATAACAAAATAACAAAAATAAGGAGTCAAGATTTGTCTTAGAAATTTTTTGTTATGCCTGGGTTATTAAGTATTATTTTAAATATTAAAAATGCTGATTGAATACCATCTAAAATCAATTCTCTCTAAATCCTCTCTGAACACAGATAACTTTATAGGTTAAGTGATTCATAAAACACTAACGAATTCAGACCAACGCTATTTGAAGGTTCTCCCTAACAGCGCGGTCACGATTAGAAAAATCTGCTTAGGAGATCTGTCCAAAAAGTATTCAGGGAATTTGAGTTAATTCTTATCAATGGTCAAGTCCCCTTTGGAAGCCACAATCTTCTTTGAGCGATCCAACACCTTTCGGAATGGCTAACAGTTTCACTTGCAGAATACACTGATGTGGAAAACAGTCAGAAATCACACAGATCTAGGTCAAGGTAGTATGGGGGCTGCCAAAGTTGTGTAAGGTCATGTTTTTCAGAAACTAAGAAACACGGTGCGATGAATAGAAAGTTCGATTCTCCTGGTGAAGGAGCCACTGGCAAATTTTCAACAAATCAGGCTTCACACTGCAACACGTAATCGCTTCAGAACTTATTCGTAACACCTTTCTTTTTAGAGTGTATGTAACATGAAAAACTACTTTCTGGTCGTAGAAAGCAGTGAGCATGATCATTATGTTGCCCGAATCCTGGCGCGCTTTCCTTGTTTTTGGGGTTCCAAGTGTTTACAACTGCAAAGGCTTGGCCTTTGCTTCATTATAAGAGGCATGATCTATGACTTATCACCAGTATTGATGTTGTAGAAGATTTCCGGATCTTTTCCTAGTTTATTCTTTATTGCCCTGGGTGATATTTATATGTTTGTTCTGATTCTTTAATAAATCAAATAAGATGATTATGAGATAGACCAATGAAGGTTACAAGTTGAGAAAGACTTACCGGCCTGAATTACATTCTTCTTTTATATATTATATTTTTAGAACAAAATGTGTCCAAAAAACATTTATGCAGTAGACTTTGGCATAAATGTTTACTTTCTCATTTAAAAAATGAGCCACGTAGCCTACTTCCAGTATTGCTCATGTATACTCACAAGTTGAATTATTCGCTTATATTCGCAAAAAGAATGTGTTCTTGTGCTAATCTATGGAAGAACCGATTATTCAAAAGATCATCTTTTAATATTGTTACAATTTCATTTCATGGCATTGTTGCCATGCAGGCGTACTTTAACTCTTCCATATCCATTATTTAAATCAGCTATGGGAGCTGCCAATGTAAATAAATAATTAACATGATTATTCCAATGACAAATCGATTCTCTTTTCTTACTTCATAAATTGCCTGATATTAAATGCTCAGCTACACTTCCAGAAAAATGTTCGTAATGACTAACACTAAGTTCAACGGGATTAGGGTGAACTGCAGTATGATTGTGACACCAAGTTAACTCTGCAAAAAAGTATAAGGAGAAAATTGATTCTTGTATCAACTATTAACTTAATCAAATAGTAGTTTTTTTTTTACAAAACAAAAATAATTAATACATCAGAGAAAGATTTTGATTTGCTATTAAAAAAGCTCAAAATGAAAATTTACTTAAAACTAAAGATATGATAGTTACCAACAGGTTTAGGAAAAACTATTAAGGCGAAATGCAGAATTCCAATGACAGTACTCATTTTATGTGATATGAGAGAACCCGACTTATGAATAATTTCGATACAAGAGTAGCTAATGTTATTATTATTATTACACCATTAAGTTGTTTCCCTTTCGGGGTAGGCGTGACTCACTCGGTAGGGAGGGGAGTAGTGTGAGGAAGGGGTTATACAATTTTTAGA
>JAAAKG020141858.1:0-11754 GCA_010014905.2 Druon quercuslanigerum | reverse complement strand
AAATCAAAATATTTTGATCAGAGAAAAAAACAGTTTTTCGTAAATAATTCGAAAAATAAAAAAGCTACAACTTTTTTGATGAAGAGAAAAAGATCGCCTCAATTGCTTCGAACTTGGACTAAATTTCACTAACATTTTTTTCCTATTTTCCAAATGGAAAGCGTAAAATCACACAGAAAAGAATAAATAATTCTCATTTTTGTGAATAAAGGAAAAAATAACATTGAAAGAGAAATAAATTCTTTAAATTGAAAGCGAACACAATCTACTCTCTGCGTTACAATATTCAGAGAAAAACAATACTCTTCCTGCCGAGTGTATCAAGTCAGGGATTTTTTTTTTGAATCCGTATTCGGACGTTCTTTTATAGGCCGCTACACTATTCTATCTGCAGTATTTCAACGATAAATGCAAATTCGTGAAAGTATTACGGATTACGAATGCGTCATCTGTGAAAACAGCCTCGTCCGATAAATATTGTTTACAATTATCGGTCTTGTCAGCTGGACATGTATAAAGTTAAGCATACGAGAACGAATGAATACTCAAATAGATTATGCAGATTCTTAACTCGTAACGAGGTGAATATGTTTTTTGCGAAGACCGATATTTTTAGATTTTATGACCTGTTTCGCGAAAGAGAAAATATTATTTCAGATTTAGAATCACGATCAAGTATTCGAAACAGCCTTGCGTAAATGAAACTCCTTTGATATATCCTCACTCTTGAAATATTTCATTTTTTTAGGTATCATATCAACATTTTATAGCTGCAGAAATAAATAATACACAATATCAAACATTTTTATTCCAATAAGAATTCTGCTTCAACAGCAACAAAACAATTTACAGGAATAGTTTTCTGCATCACATATGATAATGCGACATAAAAAAAAAAGCTTTAAATAAATACAATATCAGGGTATACATATACTAAAATTCTATTTAACCGGAAAAAAGGTCGAAAGTGACTAATATATATCAATAGTTTAATTTGAGTGAATTTAGACGACTAAAAAGAAAATCAGCAGAATTTGATAAAATTCCACTTCTGTAAGATTGTTTAACATTTTTCGAAATTCTAGAAAATTATTTAAAACCACATAAAATTTTTTTAATATCTTCAAAATGCCTTGGAATCTTTTAAAATTCACTAAAGTATTTCCAATCATTTGCAATACTTTAAAATATTTCAATTCACTTAATACTTTTTAAAATTCTTAAAAATACCTTGGAATTTCATTAACGACCCTATAATCTTTCAAATTCGTTGAAATCCTTTCAAATTATTAAAATCAACTGACGACTCTCGATTCTTAAAAAATATTCGCAAATCTTTGGAAATACCTTGAAATATTTGAAAATATTTGCAAATCTTTGAAATTCTATGAAATCTGATCATATTTCCTGAAATCCTGGAAAACTTATTAAAATATCTTGAAAGGTTTCAAAACTCTTTAAAATTATTGAAGTCCTCGAAAATTTGACCAAATCCTTTAGAATCTTTTAAAGTAGCCTCTAAAACCCCATTTTTTCTATAAATGAGTAATATATCTTTAGAAATTCTTTAAGGCCTCGTGAATTTTTGCTAAAATCGTTCCGTTTAAAATACCCTTTAAAATGCCGTAAAACCTTTTAAAATTCTTTCAGATATTTTCAAATCACTTAAAATTTTCCAAATCTCTTTCAAAATTTTTGGAAATTATAATAACTTATTTTAAATTCTTTGAAATCTTTTCAAAATACATAAATCTTTTAAAATATCTTGAAGCCAATCATGTAAATTATTTCCATTTATTTCCAAATTCTAGAAAATGTTTATAATCGCATTGAATTTTCCTAAACTTCCTTTAAATTCTAGATTATCTAAATCTCTTTGAAAAACCCTCAGAATCTATTGAGTGGCCCAACAAAATTTGAAAGAAATTCCTTTTAATGTTTCAAAATTCCCTAAAATATCTCAAATCCTCTGAAATTCTATAAAATCCCTTAAAACTTTTTGAAAGCCCTGAAAATGTATTGGATTCTTTAAAAAAAACTCTACAATTTTGACATGACAATTGAAAGTTTTTTATAATTCCGTGAAACTTAATGCTTTTCAAAATACATTTTAATCTCTAAAAAAATTTAAAAAAATTCTTAAATCAATTGAAAAATCCTTGACATCTTTTAAAAACCCTACGATATTTCAAAATTTTTTAAATCATTTAAAATCCCTTGCAATCATTAAAAATATCCAAAAATATATAAAATTCTATGAAATCTTTGAAATCCCTTAAAACATTTTAAAGCTTTTGAAGATGTCTTTGAATCTTTTTAAATAACCCCAGATATAATGCTCCTTTGAAATGTCAATAAATTACTGAAATCAGCTGAAAATTACTTGGATCTTTTAAAATACCCTACAATATTTCAAATTCTTTAAAATCGTTTGAAATCACTTGAAACTTTTCAAATCTCTTTAAAAATTCTTGAAAATTATAATAACATATTTTAACTTCTTTAAAATCTTTTCAAATCATATAAATCTTTTAAAATATCTTAAAGCCAATCATGTAAAATAGTTCCATTCTCTTCCAAATTCTAGAAAATGTTTATCATCGCATTGAATTTTCCTAAACTTCCTTAAATTTTAGATTATCTAAATCTCTTCGAAGACACCTTAGAATCTTTAGAATGGCCCAACAAAATTTGAAAGAAATTCCTTTTAATATTTCGAAATTCCCTAAAATATCTCAAATCATTTGAAATCCTGTAAAATCCCTTGAAACTTTTTGAAAGCCCTGAAAATGTATTGGATTCTTTACAAAAAAAACTTTAAAATTTTGACATGACAATTGAAAGTTTCTGGAAATCCTTTTAAAATTCCGTGAAACTTAATGCTTTTGAAAATACCTTTTAATCTTCAAAAATATTTAAAAAATTCTTAAATCAATTGGAAAATCCTTGACACCTTTTAAAAAACCCTACGATATTTCAAATTTGTTTAAATTATTTGAAATCCCTTGCAATTATTAAAAATACCCTGAAATATATCAAATTCTATGAAATCTTTTAAATACATTAAAACATTTTAAAGCTCTTGAAAATGTCTTTGAATCTTTTTAAATAACCTAAGATATAATTTTCCTTTGAAATCTCAATAAATTACTGAAATCATTTGACAATTCTTTGGGATCTTTTAAAATACCCTACAATATTTTAAAGTCTTTAAAATCTTTTGAAATACCTTGCAATAATTAAAAATATCCTAAAATATATAAAATCCTTTGAAATATTTTAAATCCCTTGAAACTTTTTGAAGCTCTTGAAAATGTCTTTACATCTTTTAAAATAAGCTATGGCATTTTAGTTCACATGAAATCTTAATAAATTACTGAAATCAGTTGAAAATTACATGATATCTTTAAAAATATTTTGAAAATTCCTTGAAATTTTTAAAACGAAGTGTCTCATCCCGAAATTACGGATGACTGGTCAAGTATTTTCTAGTCATCCCGAATTTTCGAGACAAATCTTTTAAAAATAAAATACAATTTATTTAATCCTTTGGATTCACATTAAATTGCTTAAACCTATTAAAAATACTGAAGATATTTCAAATCCTTTAAAATCTTTCAAACTTTTTGATGATACTTTATAATTTTAAAAAATCTTTGAAATCCAACGAAATCCTTCACCTCTTTTGGAATAAATTCTTTAAAATCCATCAAAATATTATAAAATCCCGTGAAATTACATGAAACCTGATATTTCCTGAAATCCTGTAAAATTTCCTAAAATAACTTGAAAGCTTTTAAAATCCCTTAAAATCGTTGTAATTCACGAAAATCTTATAAAATCCCTTGGAATCATTTAAAATATCCTAAAAACTTAAATGTAAGTTCTATAAAAGAGTTCAATATCTTCCATAATTCTCTAAAAGGCCGCGATTTTCTTAAGAAATTTTGTTTATCTCTTATTTCGCCAAAATTCCTTGAAAACTTAAAATATCCTAAAATTTTTGTAATCCCTTTAAACTAATGAAATCTATGCGAAATTTCTCGGAATCTTTGAAAATACCCTAAAATAATTTAAAAGAGTTCAAGAAAATTCAAAAATAGGTGCAGACCTGATTTCAATATTGGTTAACCCAGGGGTTAATTTATTGAGAGAAAACTCACAATAGTGACTTTTCATTTAAAAAAGTGACTATAGTGATTTTATCTTTAAAAAATATCTATAGTGACTGTGTGGCAGTCCGAATTATTCTCAACAGTTACTTAGTGATTCTAACAAAAATATCCTGACTTGTGCAATTTTTTTTTCTTAAAATTAATTTTTTCCTGCCCAACAAAACTTCCTGACTTCTTTCTGAACTGCAGTTATCCTGATTATATTATTAAGAAAAAATTGTGTGATATTGATAGCAAATTCATTTAACTATGGGACCAAGTATATATTTTTGAAGAAAAAAATAGAAAGCTCAGAGTACCTCGAGAGTTCGCCGTCTATTAACCACTGAACTAACCACCTTCAGTACTAACTAACTTACTTAATAGAGGAGGATCGCAAGCTCACGCGATTCTTTTTTGCCGGTGCAAAATAAATTGCATGGCGCGATCCATTAAATATACAGACGCAGCTCATGGCCTCCGCGAAAGATCCCCTGCAATTTTAACGGAAGATCCTCAAAGAAAGCTGCTTTCATCTATTCATTATAGCTCGTAAAAGAGCCGCTCCAAGTCAAGAGACTGTGGGCGACTCGCATAAATATCCCAGTTACGCAGTATGAAAGGGGATCATTTTCTGTCTTTTAAAGTGCATATATTAAAACATTATTTCCCGGGTTAGAAAAATCCTCGTCATCCAATTAGGTACAATGTACTGATAAAAAGAAGCTTTGCAAGATTAGACAGTTTCTTAAGAGAAAAAGTTCCAAGAAAAGTTATAGCTGCCCTGTCTAGCGAAATTGCGTTTTCAAATTCCCAGCATATTCCCGGATTTCCCGGATCAAAATTGAAGTTTTTTCTAGGTTTTCTCTTGTAGATACTAAAAAAGTTTAAAGAATGAATATCATTTTATCAAGATAAATGAGACATTTGTTACTTTTAAACTAAAATCTAAAACAAGACGAAAGTTGGAAAATTATTTTCACTTCTTCGTTCTCAATTCAGATCTTGGTACAATCAACAGAAAAATAAACACAGTTTCGCCAAAACTCCCATTAAATTCTATAGATATCTAATTTTAAAAAATACCCCCAAGACATTTTTTTAGACCTCTTTCGTAACATTTCTGAAAGAGTGGCAAAACAACTTCAACCAAAGTATCCTTAGACCTACTTTGAAAAAAATGACATTTATTTGATTATCACAATGAGATAATTTTATTCAACTAACAAAAACCATATTATTAAAAAAGTTCATTTTACTATTAAATTATTATTATTTTTCAATCTAATATTTGTTTCATTTTATTATTCTTAAACTTGTGAAAAAACATTCATTATGAAATATTTACTTTTCAAATTAGTGATCACTTAAAACGAAACACAAGAGTATAAAAAAAAATAACAAAATGAATTGGAAAAATTTCCAACATACAATAATTAATTGCAAAAATGCATCTTTTGGACCTTTTTCAATTTTAAATTTTTGGCGTAAAAACTAGCAATTTTTAAAGACAGTGGTGACTCTTTGATCGAACATTTTTGAGGCCGGAGAAAAAACAGGAAATGAAAATGCAGTTATTTTTTGATCAGGAATTTTACAAATTTCTAGAAAAAAATCTCTTCAATCATCATCAAATTATGATTTTAAAAAGTGCTTAAGGCACATCTTTACAAAATTCAGAACTGGGTAGATGTTGCGGGTTCGAATCCCAGTGCGAGAAAACGACGCTGAATGCGATTCGGTTTTCTTCCATAAATGAATGATTTCTTAAATTTGAATATAAATTTTTGGTGGGTATTAAATCTTTATTCTGTAAATTTTACTCCCTATTTTTTTACAATTTTTTTAAAATAAAATGTATGCTTCAGCAAAGCGCTTAAAGTTAAGTAATTTGTAAAACTTAAAAATAGAGGAGGTATCTATTTTTTTTTTGGAAAATGTAACTATTTTTTTGAAAATACGTTATTTTGTCGTTGACATTTTTTTAAACTCAAAACTTAAATATTCCATTTTTGGTTAAAATAGATTTCTGCATTTTTACTTGAAATGTTAGGAAGTTAAAGATTTTCAAATTCAATTAAATACAGCTATATTTCTGACATATTAATTATTTTTGCGCACACGTTTTTAACACTAGTTACTTTTGCGAACAGCATAATGCTGCTCGTTAGAAGTCCTCTTTTTCACACTTGTATCTAAAAGTACTATTAAGGTAACGTGTTATTAAATTTGAAATTGGTCAATAATTCACAGGTACCCCGCCTCAAATTAGCTAATTTTGAGGTAATTACTATAGAGGATCGGTTTTCGGTTACCATGGAAACCTATCACGGGAAATTGGCATTTGACGTCACTGTTTCGCTGATGAGGCTTGTGGGATGTGAAGTTACAGGGTATGACATGCGCACAACCAGGCAAATTTTGACTGACACTTGATCCCAGCTGAATCCTTACATCGTGTTACATCCTAATTGGTGATATAATGAAAGACGAAACGAACAAGATATCTTGGAATCTAGGTATTATAACTTACTATAGGGAGCACTAGTATATTTTACTGTATTTCTCGAAGACAAATTGAAACTTTAATTTATAAGTTTTAAGAAATGAGCCTTCGATACAGTTGATTGTCAAATTCTGACAGAAAAATTGCAGAATCTGGGAAGAATTACAATAACAAAAAAGCTCATCCTAGAAGAAGAAAACACCTCTGAGAAAAAAATTTGTCAAAAAATGGCAGGGCCAAAGAAATGTCGGACCAGACATAAAAAGCGGCATAACTTTTTTACTTTTCAATTAAAGTAATATACTTTCAAGTAATTAATAAACTCTGCCAAACCGTAAAAAGAACATCCTAAAACAAGTAACTACCGTAAAAAAACAAGAACAGTGAAAAGAACATACAAAAGAGACACTCGCTTTAAAAAACAAAATAGGAATCATGGATTAATAAAAGCAATTCTTTTTTATTCAAATTTTAACATTGATCATGACAGCTGCAAATGAACATGAACAACTGAAGTTCAAAATGAGTTTAATAGTACTGTGTGAGTCAACCAATTAATCGTTTAAAAAATACGAAACAAAAACAGTTAAATCCGCCAATGGTACATCAAGTAAATTCAACTTAAACAGCTAAAACAAATATAATCGGTTAATGCAAAAATCACCTAAAGTGCAGAAATGATTAAATATTTTACCATCACGAACGTGATCATTTCCGCATTTCAAGTGATTAATTTTTTAACCGATTATTTGCTTTAGCTCTTTAAGCTGAACTTATTCGATTAACCGTTCGCTGATTATCCGTTTTTGTTAGTTTGGACTATGCTGAACGATAAATTGGTTGAAGAACAGTACTAGTTTGTAAGAAACTGACCTTGCACAAAATTGAAACCCTAGTTTTTTTATATGCATTTAAACGAGCATGGGATAGAGAGAGTGTGTTGCTAATGGTGTAGATTAAAGGTGATTAATTTGCATAATAGTGTCATGCAATTTCTGGAAGCCAAGTCAACATTGATTTGACGTATCGCTCCTAATTCAAGAGGAATAACCGACATCCGAAACCTCACTCAGCAGTGAATCTATAGTGGCTCACATAGCTTTTGACGATTCCCCTCACGGCGGCTTCGCCTTGTGGTGTCGAAGTTCAAGACCCTGGAACTCGCTATTCCTTGCAGAGAGCGAGAATGTAACGACCCTTTCGGTTCCCTCCTTCGCGCGGACGTACCTAATAACATGCTAACAATTTCCATGAGGAAGCAATCTCAAGTCGTTTCAGTCAGGATTGAGCTAGGAGTTCTCTGCCACAGAAGCCAGAGGAGTGTCTGCGATTTACGTGTTGAAATAAGTATACATGGTACTGTATCAGAAATGCAGAAACTACGTGCTAAGAGATAGCTGGCTGAAGAATATTGCGAAGGGGGTAATGATGGCATATATAGGATCAGTACAGTATTGACCCACACGAGAACACTTGATACAAGGAGAAAAATTTATGTTTATTATTAACATTAGATTTTTCACGTGAAAATATTTTATGTTTAATTATAGGACAGTCTATAGATATCCTAGATGTTAATGATAAGTCTCTGTGGATGTTAATGATAACTCTCTGTGGATACTAAAGATATGCAATCTAGAAGAATTTTTTGAACAAGAAACAGCAATGTACTCAACTATTTTACTATATCCAAACAATTTGTAATATTATTATTAACATTTGTAAACAAAATATTAATAATCATAATGTTTCTTATCAAGCCTTATTAAACTGACGACAGAGGTCTGGCGCATTTTCTTGTATGATTTTAACATCTTGGACGTTTCATTCTAACATACAAATATATTTAAGCCTAATAACACTTTGAAAATCTACTATTGAAGATCCATTTTTTTCAGTGTACCAGGCACCACACTATTTCCCTATCTTCACCTTTTAAAAAAAATTTCCTTCCTTTCCCCATTTTCAAGAAATTTCAATTTTTTCTCGTTTTTTCGTTTAAAAATGTACACAAGTTATCACAAGTTCAAAAATGAGCCTTTTAAAACATTATTTTTAAAATACAGGAAACTATTCATATTGTAAATTGTAATTAATTTTATACGAGAACTGAAGACAAGCTTAAGATAAAATATTCAGGATAATAATATTAATTTTGCAACAGTTATTTAAAGTTTTATGTTGGCGCTTTCTGTTGTAGGGCTTATGGCATTCCTTGAAGGATTCTCCACAAATTTTTTTGGTACTTTTTTTTATTAGGAAATATATATTTAGGATAAATATAGTTTATAAAATGAAAAATGAGATAATTCCTGAATACATTTTTAAAAATATAAACGTACCAAAAATATTTGGAGAGAATCTTTTGAAGAATAAAGTGATCCTAACACCATTAGTGTGCTATTGTCAAATAAATAGTTTTAACCTAAAATATTTTTTTGTAAAGTTCGCCTTCAATTAAAATATTCCAAAATTAGTTACAATTAGCAATAGGAATATTTGCTTGGTTTTAAAAATCACTATTAACAACTTTAAATTTAATATAATAATTATAAAAATTATTATATTATAAAAAAATAATTAATATAAGCCAATAAAAAATACAATTATTTTTGGTTGAAAGTAAATTATTTTTCGTTGAAAATTCGACTATTGTATTTTAAGTATCGAATGCATCTCTTTTGGTTCCAAATTCAACTGATTGGTAGAAAATTCGACTTTTTCAGTCAACAATTCGTCCTTTTTGATTTTAAACTTATCTTCTTTGGTAAAAATGTCATCTTTCTTGGTGACTATTTTGTTGTTAAAAATTTATAGTTTTGAGTTCAAAATGATACATATTATTATGGTTAAAAATGTTTACCACTTGGTTGAAAATGTAATTATTTAGAAAATTCATCTTTCAGCTTAAAAATGAACGGTTTGGATGGAAATCAACTTTTTTGTTGAAAGTTCATACTTTCGGGTTGAAAATTCCAACGATCTGTAAAAAGTTCATCTTTTCGTTTTTAAAGTTCTACAATTTTCAGAGAACATTTTACTATTTCACTGAAAATGAACTTTTTTGTCGAAAATTCATATTTTTTAGTAGAAAATATACAATTTTTTGTTGTTTCTTTAATTTAATTACTTTGGGAGTAATTAATTAATTATATGCATGCATATATATGCATATATATATATATATATATATATATATATTGCATTAAACCTTCAACTATTTTGTTTCAAATTTCTACTATTTAGTTTAAAATTAAAATTGTCGTTGATAATTCCTATTTTTGGTTTAAAGTTTAACTGTTTCTCAGAAAATTTAAACATAAGGTCGAAAGTTAACTTATAGTTAAAAATTTATATTTTGGGTAGAATTAAAATGTGTTTAATTTGAAATGGAAATCTTTGTGGGTTTGAAATATCAGATATTATATTTTTCGTTGAGAATTCATCTTTTTTAGTTGCAAATTCATCTAACTGGTAGAAAATGTAACTATTATGTTAAAAATTAGTTTTAAGTTGTTGAAGATTTATTTATTTTAACTGAAAATCTAACTATTCAATTTTTGGTTAAAAATTGATCCTTCTTGGTTGAAGTTTTAAATCCTTTGGTTGAAAATTAAACTATTTTGCTGAAAATATGGTTTTTTGGCTTATAATTAATTTTCTGCATCGCAAATGTAACGATTCTATTTTTGGTTAAAAATTAATATTTTAATTTAAAATGTATCTTTTCTAGGTAAAAATTCATATATTTTGTTAAAAATTCCTTTTTTGTTTGTAGAAAATTAATCTTCTTGGTGGAAAGCTTTTTCTTTTTTGGTTAAAAATGAAATTTGTCAGTTGAAAGTAATTAATCTCTTTTGATTGAAGATTCAACTATTTTGTTGAAAACTCGCCTTTTTTGGTTGAATTTAATGGTTATTGATTTAAAATTAAAATCTTTTGGCACTGCAATATCCACTATTACATTTTTCCTTACGAAATCATCTTTTTCAGTTGAAAATTATCCAAATGGCTAATAATGTAACTGTTTGTTTAAACATTATTTTCTTTTTGCTGATAAATATTTTTGTACTGAAATTTTAACTATTCCATGTTTATTTGAAAACTGATCTTTATTAGTTGAGAAATCAACTATTTGATTTAAAATTCACCTAGTTTGTTAGAAATGCAATATATTTAAACTTGATATTTTAGGAATAAGAATCGATCGAAATTGAATTCAATATAATAACTACCAACATATTATGGAAATAAATGCATTCCCCTATTTTCGTGAAAAAATCACCCTATTTCCCCTATTTTGATGGATAGAATTTGGTGCTGTTATGTCTCTGATGCCGTAGATGTAGCTATAAACTGCCTAGAGCCTAGGAGCTAGCACACGAAACCTAGTACCTAGTACCTAGCAGCTACTACCTAACTCTGGCTCTACCGTAACCCGTGTAAACGTTATCAGCGTAACGACCCGGCTTATACGTTAGTAGTACATTTGCTATGCATACGCAGCGTGCATGGATTGTAACGCGCGATGGTTAATGGCGTGTGATAATAATATATGTATGTATATACGTTGCAGCCGGTACAATGATTTATTACTACATTCATTGCTCTTTCCATTAAAAAAAATGAATTGTTTGCAATGCACGAGATTTATGAATTGATAGAATAAAACAGGGAGCTTGATGGTTACGCCAAGTTTACCAATATTATCTTTTTAAATTTTTTATGAGTTTTGGTTCTTAAAAAATAAATTATATGGTAATTAAATACCTAAGCAAACATTTTAATCAATAAAACAAACACACAGAATGGAAAAAAGTGCATGTGAATTGAGTTTTTCTCGAAACGACCCAAATATTCGGTCCTAGAAATTAAACACAAGATAATTAAATTGCGTAACGGCCCCCTATAAGACCCCCTTCTGCCCCTGTAACAAACCGTAACAAAATATGTATACTGCCCCCCCCCCCCCCCCCCCCCCCCTCTCAAAACACATTTTTTTTTTACCACCCCAAAATAACAAAACATAATAAATTTTAAGAATTTTTTTTTTCTTTTTTCTTTTATTTTTTTTTTTTTTTTTTTTTTTTTTTT
>JAAAKG020141857.1:0-11755 GCA_010014905.2 Druon quercuslanigerum | reverse complement strand
ACAAATTCATTCTGATATTATTATTATTATTATTATATATTATTATTATTTATATTATATATTATTATTATATATATTATTATTATTATTATTATTATATTATATTGACAAAATTGTAAATATTACAAATGAGAAAATTTATCTTTTTGGTTGAAAATTCTTTTTTTTTTATTTTGGAAAATTCATCTTGCTTGATTAAAAATTACATATTTTTTTGGAATTAAAAAAAAATCGTCTTTTGGGTTAAAAATTCTTATTTTTTTGGTTTAAAATCCATTTTTTGTTATTAAAAACACATGTATTTTCTTTTAAATTATTATTTTTTTAAATTCCTATTTGTTGTTAAAAGTTCGACTATTTCTTCATCTTTTGCGGTCGAAAATTCATCCTTTCTTTGTTGTTCAAAATTCATCATTCTTGAATGTAAATTAACTTTATTTTAGAATTTTTTGAAAATATTTCTTTTTTATTGAAAATTTTTTTTTTTATTGAAAATTAATTTTTTATTTAGTTTTTCTGACAAATTCATTCTGATACTTCAGTTACTTTTACAAAAATGTAAATATTACAAATGAGATAATTCACCTTTTTGGTTGAAAATTCTTTTTTTTTTATTTTTGAAAATTCATCTTTCTTGTTTGAAAATTACATATTTTTTTGGATTTAAAAAAAATCGTCATTTGGGTTAAAAATTCTTCTTTTTTTGGTTTTAAACCCATTTTTTGTTATTAAAAATATATGTATTTTCTTGAAAATAAATTATTTTTTTTAATTCCTATTTGTTGTTAAAAGTTCGACTATGTTGTCATATTTTGCGGTCGAAAATTCATCCTTTTTGTTGTTGACAATTCATATTTCATGATTGGAAATTAAGTTTATTTAAAAATTTTTTGAAAATATTTCTCTTTTATTCAAATTTTTTTTTATGGAAAATTAATTTTTTGTTTAGTTTTTCTGACAAATTCATTCTGATACTTCAGTTATTTTTACAAAATTGTAAATATTACAAATGAGAAAATTCATCTTTTTGGTTGAAAATTCTTTTTTATTTTTGAAAATTAATCTTTCTTGATTGAAAATAATATTTTTTGGATTTTAAAAAAAAATCGTCTTTTGGGTTAAAAATTCTTCTTTTTTTGGTTTAAAACCCATTTTTTATTATTAAAATTATATGTATTTTTTTGAAAATTAAATTTTTTTTAAATTCCTATTTGTTGATAAAAGTTCGATTATTTTGTCAATTCATCTTTTTTTTGTTGTTGGAAATTCATCTTTCTTGATTGAAAATTAACTTTATTTTAGAATTTTTTGAAAATATTTCTTTTTTATTGAAAATGTATTTTTTTTCTATTGAAAATTAACTTTTTTTTTTGTTTTTCAGACAAATTCATTCTGATACTTCAGTTATTTTTACAAAAATGTAAAGAATACAAATGAGAAAATTCATCTTTGTTGACTGAAAATTGCATATTTTTTGGAATAAAAAAAAATCGTCTTTTGGGTTAAAAATTCTTCTTGTTTTGTTTTAAAATCCATTTTCTGTTATTAAAATTATATGTATTTTCTTGAAATTTTTTTTTTTTAATTCCTATTTGTTGTTAAAAGTTTGACTATTTTGTCATCTTTTGCGGTCGAAAATTCATCCTTTTTTTTTGCTCAAAATTCATCTTTCTTGATTAACTTTATTTTATAATTTTTTGAAAATATTTCTTTTTTATTGAAAATTAATTTTTCTTCATTGAAAATTATATTTTTTTTGTTTTTCTGACAAATTCATTCTGATGTCGAACGTAAGGCTTTTTATTTCTACTATGTCTTAACGAATCGAGCAAAAATCTAAATATTAAAAATGATAAAATTCATATTTTGGTTTGAAAATTCTTTTTTTATTTAAAAAAATTCATCTTTCTTGATTGTAAATTACATTTTTTGTTGTCTAAAAAAATCGTTTTTCTGTTAAAAATTTTTCTTTTTTTGGTTTAAAATCCATCTCCTTGATTAAAAATTTATATATTTTCTTGAAAATTTTACTCTCTTTTTGAAAATTCATATTTGTCATTAAAATTTCAACTATTTTGTCGTCTTTTTTAGTCGAAAATTCATCCTTCTGGGTTAAAAATCCATCTTTCTTGATTGAAAATTAACTTTGTTTTAGAATTTTTAGAAAGATAAAGATAAAGATTTGACACTTTTTTTGAAAATTCGTATTTGTTGTTAAAAGTTAAACTATTTTGTCGTCTTTTGTGATCGAAAATTCATCTATTGGGTTGAAAATTCTTTTTTTATTTTTGAAAAATCATCTTTTTTGATTGAAATTTAAATATTTTGGGGGAATTTTTTAACAAAAATCATCTTTTCGATTGGAAATTCTTCTTTTTGGTTGAAAATCCATCTTTTTCAATAAAAATGTATGTATTTTCTTGAAAATTTAACTCTTTTTTTAAGTTTATATTTGTTGTTAAAAGTTCGACTATTTTTTTATCTTTTGCGGCATTTTGATATATATATATATTTTTTATTTATGCAAAATTGATACTTTCTTTTGGAATATGAGATTTTTGACAAAATTATTACCATTTATGTTCATGGTATCTCCTCAAGCCATTCAAATGTTAATTATTATATTTATTTATTACTATAATTAATTAATTAAAATCATTTTTTCACTTTCTAGGGATTCACTTAATAATAAAGATTTGACAAGTTATGGTACAAGATATTTTTTAATTTATTAGCGCGATCGATTATTTAGATAATAAAATAAAATACTATTCATTTCTTGAATTTATCATATTGAGCTGAAATTAATGTGGGTACTATATTAAATTCAATTTAAAATCCTTAGAATTTATAAATTTTCAAGCAGAAATTTGGATTTTCAAAAAGATAGGTAAATTTTTAACCATATAGTTGAATTTTTAAACTGAAAAATGCCAGTTAACAAAAGAATGGAATATTTTAATTTTCAAGTTAAAAAAAAATTCTTTTTTTAACCCAAAAATATAGATTTATTTTTCAAACAAACTTAGTTACACTTTCAACCATATAGTTTTATTTTTAACCAAAATTATGAATTTTTAACTGAAATAATGAATATTTAATTGAAATTCATGACTTTTAATTAATCAAAAAAAATAATATTCAAACAAGAATCTTTTTCTACCAAAAAGACGATTTTTTAACAGAGGACATGAATTTATAAAGAAATAGTTGAATTTTCAACCAAAAAAAAGGTCGATTTTTCACATAAAATGAAAGTTAAATTTCCAGTTAAAAAAAAATGTTGCACACAAAAAAAATTATTTTAAAAATTAATTTATTTTCACTTTTAACCAACTTGTTTTATTTTTACTAAATATGATGAATATTAAACTGGAATACATAAATTTCAAACCAAAAAGAAGAATTTTCTACCAAAATTCAACTTTTTTTTTAATGGTCATATATTTATTTGAAATATCGTCTTTTATGGTAGAACATTAATTTCCTTGTTAAAAACTTCAATTATTTTTTTAAAAAGTCATGTATTTTGTTCAAAATTCACCTTTTTTTTGTAGAAAATTAATCTTCATGGTGAAAAATTAATCTTTTGTTTATTAATAATTCATTTCCTTAATTGAAAATTTAACCATTTATGTAAAAAATTATTTTTTTATTGTTAAAAGTTAGTTAACTGAAATTATAACTATTCCATTCTTGGTTCAAAATTTATTTTTTTTAATGTTTAACTATTGTCTGGATATTCGTTTATTGTTTAAAATTAATTTTTCTAACTGACAATATATCTATTCCATTTTGGATTAAAAAGATATATTTTTAATTAAATATTGATATATTTTGTTGAAAATTCTTCTTTTTATTGAAAAACTAATCTTTACGATTGAAGATTTGTTAACTGAAAATATATTTATTCCGTTCATGGTTAGAAATTTACCTATTTTGTTGGAAATTATTTTTTTTCGGACGAAATTAAATTTTTAATTTTACTATTTAAATTAATTAATAAATTAATTTAACTATTTGGTGAAAAATTATGTATTTTTAAAGAGATTCATCTTTTGTGGTAGAAAATGAATCGTGTTGGTGGAAAGTTAATCCTTTTTTGATTAAAAATTTATTTCTTTGGTGGCAAATATATCTATTTTGTTTGAAAATTCTTTTTTTTTCTTTAAAAATTAAAATTCTTAACTGAAAATTCATTTACTCCGTGTCGGGTTAAGAATTTAGCTTCTTTGGTTGGATTTCGAACTATTTAGATAAAAACTAATTTTTTTGGTTGGAAATTCATCATTTTATTTAAAAATTTATCTTCTTTATTTGAAAATTCAACTGTTTATTTTTTAAATTCATATATTTGGTTTAAAATTCGTATTTTTTGTAGAAAAATTAATCTTCTTGGAGAAAAATTAATCTTTCTGGTTGAGAATTCATTTCTTCAGTTGACAATTTAAACATTTTTTTTTTGCATTCTTTTTTTGAAATTTACCTATTTTGTTGAAAATTCTTTTTTTTTAATCATTTTTTAACTGAAATTTCATTCAAAAATGTATCATCTATATTCGAAAATCAACTATTTGGATAAAAATTAATTTTTTGGTTGAAGATTCACCATTTTATTTAAAAATTCAACTTTTTTTTTTAAATTCATATATTTGGCTGAAAATTCGTCTTTTTTGGTATTAAATTAATCTTTTTGGTGGAGAATTCATTTCTTTAGTTAAAAATTTAACCATTTTTTTGAAAATTTGGGTTTCATGACTTCGAGTAAAATTTTCTTCGCAGTAAATTTTTCATTCTTTGGTTATAAATTGACGTATTTTGTTGAAAAATCTGTTTTTTCGGATGAAAATTAATATTTTTTTTTTACTGAAAACTTATTTACTCCTTGTTGGGTTAAAAATGTATCACCTTTATTTGAAAATCAACTATTTGGATACAAATTAATTTTTTGGTTGAAGATTCATCATCTGATTTAAAAAATTATCTTCTTTATTTTAAAATTCGAATGTTTTTTTTTCAATTCATATATTTGGCTGAAAATTCGTCTTTTTTGATATTAAATTATTATTTTTTAATTCATTTCTTTAGTTAAAAATGTAACCTTTTTTTTTAAATTTGTATTTCATGACTTTCAGTTAAATTTTCTTCACTGTAAATGATTCATTCTTGGTGAGAAATTTACCTATTTTGTTGATTTTTTTTCTGTTAAAAATTATTTTTAACTGAAAATTTATTTATTTCCTGTTGGGTTACAATTACCTTTTTTTGAGGTTGAAGATTCATGATTGTATTTAAAATTTGTCTTCTTTAGTAGAAAATTCAACTTTTTTTTAAATTCATACATTTGGTTGAAAATTCGTCTTTTGCAGTAGAATTTTAATCACCTGTGGGGAAAATTCATGTATATTATTAAAAATTTCTCTTTTATGGTAGAAAATGAATCTTCTTGGTTGACAATTGATCTTTTTGGTTGAAATTTGAACAATTTTGTTTGAAAATTGAACATATTAGTTGAAAATAAATTTCTTTGGTTAAATTTAATTTAACATTTAAAAAAAAATTAAATTTAAATTAGCATTCGATCTTTATTAATTTTGAAATTTTTTTTCCAGGCCGATACGTCGGTTCCCGACCAATTAAACTTCGAAAAAGCTCCTGGAAACAAAGAAACCTGGACTCAGTTCGCAAGAAGGAGAAGGATAAACAAAATTTAATTGGTCTGCTGACAGGGCGCTGACTGATTTTATTGTGCAAATAGATATAATTTAAACTAATGAAATAAACCGATTTTTAATTATTTTTATACTTATCTCATTTTTATTATTTTTTTTGCCATTTCCTGTGGAGGGAATTGATCAATAATTTTTTTTCGCCCTCTAAAGGTAAACAACTTTTTTAGCATTTCAGATTTTTTTTTGTAGAATTAACTTGTAAATTTTGCATTAAAAACAAACAGTTTTCAATTTAAAGGCCTTCCAAGGAATTATTATTAGGAACTAAATAAACATAAATTCGAATTTCTTTGAATGTATGTTGTTTTTAAATTAAAATATTTAGAGACTGAATAATTTTACAGAGGCGTTGAAATTTAAACTTTTTAGAAATTATGTATTCAAAAATGCACAATTTTAAACATGAAAATTATGTACTTTTGATATTTAAAACTCAAAAATTAAACCTAAAAATTCCTATTTTTCAGACCAAGTGAAACGTTAAAAATAAAAAATTCGTTCTTCCAATTGAAAAAAAAGTGTAAAAAAATTTTCCCCTCTTTTATCTTAAGAAAAATGCGACAATGATAAATTTTTCCCCCTTTAAAATCAATATAAAGGTTAAAAATAAAAAATGTCAGCTTCCAATTTAAAAAAAAAAATTAATATTTTTGCTTCAAAATTTGACTATTTTGGTGAAAATTCATTTCTTTGGAACTGAAAATCAATTTTTCTTCACTGAAAATTTAGGTTTTTCATTTATGGTTGAAGATTTATGTAATTTCAAATGAAAATTCAACTATTAGTGTGAAAATTTATACTTTTGGTTTGAAAATCAACTTTTTAGTGGAAAATTGATATCTTTTTGATTGCACATTTTTAATTTTTTACAGAAAATTTATCTTTTGGCTCGAATCTTTAATCATTTGGGCGAACTTTTTTTTCGTTCTTGGCTAAAAAATATTTGTTGAAAAATTTAATTTGTCTATTTATGGTCGAAAATTTAACTCTGCATTCGAAAATCAATAGAATTCGTTGCAAAATTGTCTTTTCTAGTTAAAACTCTTTTTTGAGTAAACATTTTTTTTATTAGTTGTTTTATTTTTTTAACTAATTTCTTTTAAAATTTTACTGGTGTGTTAAAAGTTCATTTTTTTTATTTAATTTTTTTATTGAAATTGAAAGTTGTTTTTCTTTCTTGAGTGAAAATAAAATGTTTCACAGAAAATTCATCTTCTGCCTACTTGTTGAAACTTTGCCTTTTTTTAATTACATTTTTTTCTGGAATTTTAAGTTTTGTATTTATGGTTAAAAATTCAACTTTTTTCGTTGAAAATTTAACTATTTATTTTAAAATCAATTGATTTTGTTGAAGAATGGACTTTTTTAGTTGAAAATTAAAGTTTTCATTAAAAAATCGTAGGTTCTGGTTGAAAATGCAACTGTTTTTAGGCAAATTCATATTTTTGCTTAAATCTTCAATAATTTGGATCTGATTTTTTTATTTTTCGACTACAAAACTTTTATTTGTTGAATTTTTTTAACAAATTAATTTCTTTGATTTTGTTTGATTTTTTTTAACAAATTAATTTCTTTGAAAATTTTTTATTTAAATGAAAATTCAATTTTTCCATTTATGGTTGAAAATTTATAGTTTTTTGGTCGAAATTTCCAGGTAGAAAGCTCAACAATATTGCAGAAAAATCGTCCTTTGGCTTGAAACTTCAATAATTTGTATGAACTTTTTTTTCTTGATTCGAAAATCTTCAATTGGTTTGGATTTTTTTTATTTTTAAAAAATTCATTTCTTTACTTGATACTTTCACTGTTTTGTTAAAATTTCGCGTTTTTCTTGATATTCAAGTTTAAACTTTACCTTTTTTGTTGAAAATTTAAGCATTTCTTTAAAAAGTTGCATTTTTCAGTTTGAAAATAATTTTTTTACTAAAAATATATTTATTTATTTTTCGAAATTCAACTTTTTTTAGTTGAAAATTCATTCTTTTTGTATGAAAACCTATGGATTTTGTTGAAAAATTCTACTTTTTTAGTAGAAAATTAAAGTTTTTATTGAAAACTCATATGTTCTGGTTGAAAATGCAACTGTTTTACAGAAAATTATTCTTTTTGCTAAAATCTTGAATAATTTGGACAAGCTTTCTTTCATTTTTGACTAAAAAAATTTTTATTTGTTGCATTTTTTTGTTTTGTTAAAAAAATTAATTTCTTATAAAATTTTAATAGTGTGTTGAAAGTTCATTTTTTTAATTTAATCTTTTTACTGAAATTGTGAGTTTTTTCTTTCTTGAGTGAAAAATCTTTATTTATTTGAAATTTGTTTCTTTTTCTAATTGGAAAATTGATTTCTTTGGTTGAAAATTTCACTATTTTGTTGAAAATTCGGTTGTTTGTTGCAATTTAATTTTTCATACTGAAAATTTAAATTTCCCTTTTTATCGGTAAAGCTTTATCGTTTTTTAGTTTAAAAATCAACTATCTGTTTGAAAATTACCTTTTTTTCTGAAAGTTTATATATTTTTGTTGAAAATTCTAATGTTTTACAGAAAAGTCGTTTTTTTCTTGAATGTTCAATAATTTGGACAATTTTTTTTTTTCTTTTTTGACTGAAAAATGTTTATTTGTGGAAAGCTCATTTTTCGTTTTTTGAAATTAGTTTTTTTTTTCTTGCTTGAGTTACAAATTTTTTGTCGAAAATTTGTTATTTTTTTGTGTAAAAATTCATTTTTTGGTAGAAACTTTTACTATTTTGTTGAAAATTCATTTGTTGAAATTTAATTTTTCTTACTGAAAATTTAAGTTTCTCTTTTATCAATAAAGCCTGATCGTTTTTTAGTTTAAATTGAGATATTCTTTAAACTGCTTGAAAATCTATGGATTTTCTTGAAAAATGCTATTTTTTAGTAGAAAACTAAAGTTTTTATTGAAAATTCAACTGTTCTGCGGAAAATTCGCCTTTTGTCTTAAATCTTTAATAATTCGGATGAACTATTTTCTTTTTTGATTGAAAAGTGTTTATATGTTGAAAGCTGTCTTCTTTAATTTAATTTTTGTTTACTAGAAATTTTATTTTTCCATTTATCGTTGAAAATTTAACTTTGCTTAATTGAAAATTTAACTATTCGTTTGAAAATCGATAAACTTTGTTCAACAATGGTATTTTTTAGTAAAAAATTTAAGTTTTTATTGAAAATTCATATTTTTCCGTTTGAAAATAAAACTCTTTAACAAAAAATTCATCTTTTTGCTTAAATTTTCAATAATTTGGACAATTTTTTTTTTTTAAGACAAAATAATGATTGTTTGTTACATTTTTGTTGTTAAAACATTAATTTCTTTGGAAATTAGACTTGTCATTTTTTTTACATTTTTTTCCTGAAGTTGAAAATTAAAATATTTTACAAAAATTCATCTTTTGTCTTGGAACATTTATAAATTGGATTAACTTTTTTTCTTTCTCGGTTGAAAAATTCTGATTTGCGGAAAGTTCGTTTTATGTTTCTTTACAAAATGGATCGTTATAGTCGAAAATTTATTTCTTTGTTGGAAATTTGATTATTTTGTTGTCAATTTTTGGTTGAAAATTTGTTTTTTTTTTGATTGAAAATTCATCTTAGTATGGTAGAAAAGTAATTATTTTTGATTGACATAAATTTTTAATAATTTTATGCCGTTTATAAAAAATGCTATTTAAATCATTTTAAATCGTTTTAAACATTTTTAAATCCTAAATATTTAAAAATTTGTTATCAATTTTTGTAACTGTTAATTTTTTTAATACTATGAAATACATAATAAAAAGAAATCGATTTAATCGAATAGAATGTAAAAACAAAAAACAAATTTTGGTTGGAAAATAATTTATTTTTTAATAAATCGGGACAATTCTCTAATCGATTAAAAAGTTTAGAAAATGAGAGAAAGTCTCAGTGAGGATGGAGAGGGTGGAGAAATCGAGACAAATCCTCTGGGGGTGAGTTTTTTTTTGTGAAAATTATTAATGACGTAAAGTGACGTAAAATGTTTTAACCTTGTTTTCGAAAAAGTCTAATTACTTGTGCATTTTTTTCAACTTTTTAAGGACAAATATTTAAAATTGTACTATTTTAATTTATAAAAAAAATGTAACATAAAAAGTATTTCTTGCGGAAAATCAGATTTCTGAAAAAAATATTTTTTTGTGTGATTTTAAGAATCAAAATAATATTTCAAATGACGTAATATCATATAATAAAAACATCATTTGTACTGAAAATAATTTTAAACTTACAAAAAACATTTATTTTAACATTGCTTTTTACAATTTATATTTTTCTTAAAATCGCTTCTTACAAAAAAATCAAAGCTGCTTTAAATTTTGAAAACTTTCAAAGGGTTAAAAATTTTTTCCTAAGATTCGTGCCAAAACTTTAAATAATTTTTTATTTCGAAAAATTCATTTTTAAAGAAAAGTTATAAATATTTCAAGACATTTAAAAAAGTTTCGAAAAATGTTAATAAAAAAAATCTAGAAGATTTTAGAGCAATTTTTCTTATTTTCTAGAATTTAAATCAAATGTAGATAATATTTTAATTACTTTAAAAGATATTTCGAAGTTTTTAAAAGATTAAAAAAAAATTTTAATCTTGAAAATATTTCAAAAATGTAAGAAAAATTTAGATTTTTTAAGATTTTGAAAAAAGAGTCATTTTAAGAGTTTTAAAATGTTTCAATCTAAGATAAGTTTTAAAGATTCCTAGAAAATTTAAAGTAATTTTTTATTTCTAAAAATAAATTATGGGAGAATATTTAAAAAGACTTGAAAGCACTCTAAAAAAATGAACAAATTTAGAAGCTATATAAGAATTTTTAAAGGTTTCAAAAGAATCAATTTTTTTTCCTAAGATGTGTGGAAAAACTTAAAATGATTTTATATTTTGTAAATTTAATTTAAAAAAAAAATGCAAAAACATATAAAAATTTTCAAAAGGCTTCTAAAAATGTTGATAAAAAATCTAGAGAATTTAAAGTCAAATTTTTTTAATTGTATAGAATTAAAAATATAATTATTGAAAAAAATTAAAACAAAATATAGATTTAAAAAGAATATTTAGAAATATTTAAAAACACTTTAAACTACTTCCAAAATTTTTAAAATAAGTAAGTAGAAAAAAGTGGAAAAATTAATTTTCCACTAAAGATCGATTTTCTGTTATAAAAGACAAATGTAATAATTTCTGTTTATTTTTTTATTCCTTTTAATATTTAATTTTAAATTTCACAAATATTGCAAAATTTCGATAGTTTTTAAGAGATTAAAAATATTTTTAAGACTTTTAAAAGATTTCTGAAAATGTAAGAAATATTTTATAAATTTTTTTCAAGCTTCTACAAGTCCCCTAATTATTGAAAATTAGTTTTTTTGTTTGAGGATTCATCTATTTTATTGATTTTTTTTATGAATTCAACTTTTTTTTATTTAAAATTAAAATCTTTTTTATTTTAAATGTAAAAAGTATAACAATTTTCTCTAGAATCTTAGGAAAACTATATTTTCTATATATTATATAAAAATTAAGTTAAAAAATAAGTAGTCATTTGAAATTATTATTTTGTAATAAATGTTACTAAAAAATTTATTAATTGATTAATTTTTTTTAAAATTAATTAAAAATATAATAATGAAATATTTTTAATGTTCTGTAAATTATTTTGTTTAAATATTCCATAATTGTATTTTCAACAAGTAAATCGTATTTATCAAAAAATAATTGTTTAAATTGTTTAAACTAGGAAATATTTTGTGTCGAGAATTATATTGTTGTATATTTTATCATTGAAAATTAAAAATTTTGTATGAAAATTAATTTTTTTAATTAAAAAAGTAACCGTTTCATATTTTTGTTGAAAATAAAAATTTTTTTAATTAAAAATTTAACTTATTGGTTGACGATTCAACTATTTTGTTAAAAATTAACATCTTTTTTAATTGAAATATCAACTCTTTTTATTTGCAATTAAAAACTTTTCTTTTTAATATGAATTA
>JAAAKG020141856.1:0-11755 GCA_010014905.2 Druon quercuslanigerum | reverse complement strand
AACATACTATACGTTTTCTGCTATCCCCCCCCCACCCTCCTAATCGCATTACAGACCGCAACAAAACACGAACACCCTCCTCCTTTGTAATGTCATAATTTCGTGTTAAACACACTAATGATAATTGTTACAGGGGCAACAAGGCATTTTGTACAATTACTCAATTAGCAGTTAAATTAGCGTCAGAAGAATATTGGAGCTACAACTTCATATAAAATAGGAGTGTTCAACCGCACATAATTGATGGTGTGTTGTGTTGTTCTGCTGAAAAGCAATTTCAAGTATATAAGAGAGGAAATTATATAGAATTACCAATTTTTTAAATTCCGAAATTGGCCTCAGTGCGTGTATGTATCCCGATATGCCTAATTACACTGTATCTAAAATTCGATTGTAAATTCAAATTTAAAATCAAAGTCAACTTTCTCGCCTTAAACTTTTCAGGACTAGAAATATAATTTCTTGCAATTAAGGTTCAACTAACAGGTTTAAGACTGGCACTTATACTCAATGAAATATAATAAATTTTTTCCAATTATTTACACATTTTGAGTTTTTAAGATTTAAAATCCTCGCGCCAATCTGTTAGGTGAAAGCGTAAAAGCAAAATGGTCCTCTAGCCTATCATCAGATTTGTCAGTCTCGCAAATCTTGCAGCATATACCTCACATTATCAGACAGCAAAGTCTGATATTTCCCCGAAAATGTGTCGTTTGCTTCAAATTAAAGCAAACAACATTTTCCTTTTGTTCTAATAGCCAGCGTAGGTCTGTCAGTTAACCCTTCTAGACCTAGGGGTATTTTCTCCATGGTATAAGTATCTAACAGTTGGCACCTATACAATGCTTTGGCGAAAAACGCCATTACGCTCTCAAATCGTCTGCATGTAGATATAGCTTCAGTATTTTTGATCGCTGAATCGAAATCCTGGTATGTTGAAGCCTGGTCTGTTGGAGCACTTACTCTCCTTTTTTGGGAGGTTGTGAACTGTGCGAAAAAAGTCGTGTTTTGAGGCTAGGGAATTTCAAGATTGGGAACACAACAAGAGCTAAATGTTTCCGATGTCAGATTTCATTTTTCCAATAAACGGATCTTGCACTATATAAAATTCTAATTTCAAAATCGCCCACAAAATATTGTTTACATATTGTCTAATATTTTTAATTTAATATTGAAGTATGAATTTTCTATCACGATGTCGATTGGAGGAGGGTCCCTTTGATGTCAAAGGGGTCGGATTCTCCACCAATATCAGGTTATGTGTCAGTGATTCTCAAAAATATCTTCAAGTATATGCCTGTATACATGAATAAAATAAACATAATTTAGTATACTTTTTATAAACTATAATATTATACTTATTTATGTATGATAACATAAAATCATTTATAACAAAAACTTTTGTATAAACTTATGTACTTTAATGGAGTCATACTTACTGAACAATTCGTAAATATGTATGACTTTAAAATGTGTGAATAATTGTATTTACTGTTTTCCTTCAACTTGCCACTGACTCTTAATCCAAATATTACAACAGGACGACTTTTTTGTCACATAAACCTTAAAAAACAAAGCTATGAAAACAAAATAGTCAGAATTGACAGCAGACCGCCGCCTCTTTATCATGAGTTTCGTTAGTTTTCATCAAAGCCACATCGTCACATTGATAGATAATTATGAGAACCTCTGAGTCACGTGGCACCATCTTGAATAAGTGTTTTACCACCTTCGATTTTTAATAATCTTTTTCTGTTGAACGCTGTGATATTTAGGGGTGGAACAAAGACCATGAAGTATCTCATTGATTTAACATAGGAAAGTTTCAGTATATTGTTCCGAATTCGTTAGAAAATAGGAGTCGATCTTTGAGGGTGAATGATTGAAAGCCACTTTTCTGGATCACAAAAGAAAAACCCGTAAGTGTAAAATATGAATTTTACGTAATATTGTGGTTTATTAACCTGCATGTGTATAGTTTACTGAGAACGAGCAGGAGAAAAACGTTATTTTACCGAATTTCAGACAGATTTTAATATTTTTAGGTGAAAATTTGTTTTATAAGAATGCTCGTAAATATTTAAACAATTTTATATTGTTCAAGTATTTTATTGTTGCTATTTTTCAAAAGATAGAAATATTTTTAGGCACTACTTTATTTTTAAGAATACTCTTAAATATTTATATAAATCGAAATTTAAAAAAAAATGTATTTTAGTTTACTAATTTTATATGTTTTTCTTTTCTCCATAGATTTATTTGGTATGAGTAATCAGTTTGTGTTGTACCTAAATATATTTCAATCTTTCGAAAAATAGCAACAAAATATTGAAACAAAATAAATTTACACACCCATTTATGGATGTTCTCATAAAACAAATTACACCAAACTCTCGCTTTCAGTCAAGTGTCGGGGGTTGCCTTCCAATGGCCTTGGACTGATTTCGGAGGGATAGAAACGTAAACAGTGAGGGCTGCCTGACTCGTTTCCAGTTGGAATATATATATATATATATAATATCGCAACCGCTCTCGCCCTACTTCACTGGGAAACTGCGAGAGCCAGCAGTTCTAGGAAGGCCGAGAACGGGGTGACTGAAAGCGACAGTTTGATGTAGTATTTAATAAATATTAATATCTGTCGAAAATGTTGTTCAAACAAATTACTTTAATGTTATTATTGACTAAACAGCTTATAACGTCTAGAAAATACATTTATTTGCGACTTATCTGAAACAAACAAATCTTTATGACTATTTATAATCAAAAACTTTTAAAAGCGTTATAAACCGTAATATTACGTAAAATTCATTCATCCTCAACATTTATAATAATTGATTCTTATTGCCTGACGAATTCTAATAAATACACTTAAATTTTGAATGTTACATCAATGAGAAATTTCATGGTTTTTGCGCCTAAATATTAATCGATTGAGCTCAAATTTGGTGATAATTTTTTGGGCATTCGAATAATAATGTGGGGCGAGAGCAGATAAATTCCATTAAAAAAATTCTACCAAGTATAAGTAAGAAACACCCTAGTACTCACATATTGTGAATTGCGTCGTTGCAGTTGAATCCTGAGGTCATTTAAATGCACATATTGCAGGCAGTGAAAATGCCAAGCAATTATCAACATGAAGTGCGAACGGCAGAAACGAGTTCAAAAGGAAATGTTATGTAGCATTTAACATTGAAATGGCCCAGGTGATTAATTTCAAATGGGAAGTACTTTTTGTGATAGCAAATTACTTGTTTAGCTTTGAAAAATTCGAGGCTTTGGGCCTGTTTTTATTCTTGATATCAATTTATATTTATAAATTATTTATTACTGAACGGAAGATGGTATGGATGAAAATATAAAATTTGACAATATCATGTCCTTGAAATATTATACGCTTTTGTTTTGAGTTATAAATTTCTCGATTAAAGGGTTTTATTGAGAGGGAAATTCTTAAGATTGCGCAATTGTGGTTATTTTTTTCTAAGTCGAATGACGCTATTTTCCTTTTCAGCGTTTTATTGAGTTAAAATGATGTAAGCGAGCAGAGTTCCATTTTCAACTCAAAGAATAATTTTTTAGATTTTTATGGAGTTAAAAGCTGGCAAATTTGGTATTTTTAACATGTTTATTGAGTTTTAAACAGGAAGGAGAAACTTTTTATTAAACATTTTTTTTCTGAATTGGAAGAGGGTAATATATGTTTTTCATTTTAATCGAGTTGCAAGAAGGGAATTTCGATTTCCTTTTTTTCTGAATAAAAACCGGGACACTTTTTTGTTTTTAAGTTTTTATCGAGTTAGAAGGGATGGAATTTTATTTTTCAGTTTTTTCTCAAATGGAAGTGGTCATTTTTTCGTTTTAATATTTTTGTTGAGTTTGTAGGAAGAATTTTTTATTTTCTATTGTTTCCTAATTTAGAAGAAGAACATTTTTTGTATTTAACATTTCTATGAGTTGGGAAAGAGAAAGTTTTGGGTTTCAATTTTTTTCTTAATTGGAAGGAGGAAACTTCACGATTTTTGTAGAGTTTGAAGGAATGAAATTTTCGTTTTTTTTTTCTTGATTGGAAGAGGCCGTTTTCCTTTTTAGTAAGTTTTTAAGTTAAAGGGAGGAAATTTTTATTTTCAATCTATTTTCTGAATTGGAAGATATATATATATATATATATATTATAGGATATAGGATATTGTGGGATACCTGTTCAATGTATAAAAGTTTTAAACTAAAACCTTTGCAGTTAAATGAAATTCAATTTAAGATTGTTCAGTTGGAAAGTATTTAAAGCTTCTATTTCATGTGTGCAAATTATTTTTAACGTTTTAAATAAAAAATTTCTGAATAGCATTTTTTAAATATTAAATTGTAAATATTAAAATTCATAAGAGTTCTGCTTTGAATTCTTTGGATTGCAGTTCAGTTTCGATTACATCAAATGAAAAAATTTTCATATTTAAGAATGCGAATGTTTCATGTTTACGACTGTAAAACATTTTTGCGAACCGGGAAATGAGTGGGAATTTTTCCTTCGATTAAAACGGCTACCCTAGTTAAATTATAAGTTGCTGAATTTAAAATTCTTAAATTTATTATTATCTATTTATTTGATTTGGGGAAAATCAAATAGTGGACAATATCATGCATCTGCAATGTTCTACGTTTATGAGTGGAAGAATAAATTTCTTAATTACAGAGTTTTACTTAGCTTATTTTCTTATATATTATCCTATCTGCCAATTATTTTCACATTATTTCGTATAAAAATAAATTCGATTCAGTATGGATAATATTTCAGAAGTAATTAAAGAATTACACAAAATTCACAAGTTTTTTACATCATCCAATAGCAAAACAGTTTTTTCATTAATCTTATGGCTTAAAACTTCAATTTGCACATTTTAATTGATTAATAATTAAAGGTTGTTTAACATCCTTTAGGATGTGAACATTTAATTACATCTTAAGCGTCTTTATTTTACCTAAATGACCGATTAAAACGTCCGAAAATAATCGTACAACTATTTGTTGTCAGCCGGCAGCACGGTGTCATTAATGGAAGAAACATATTTTGGATGGGACTTTATGCAGAAAATTATTATTATTATTACACCATTAGGCCATTTCCCTTTCGGAGTAGGCGTGACTCACTCGGTGGGGAAGAGAGTAATGTGAGGAAGGGGTTATACAATTTTTAGATTGATCTAGAATTCTCGTGTTATATATATATATAAATAACAGGTCCATTCCACAACACTGCTCCGACCCATGTTGCTGATCAATCTCTCTAGCGAGGTTCCCCACTTGGGTCCATTAGTATCCAAGGTTTTTTGTTTCAGGCGTCATTCACTCTACTTACACTCTTCTTATTAACTATTTTCCGCAATACTTTTCTGTCCTGGCATACTTCTCTAGCTTCTTTGACGTCTGTTAAATCACACTATTTGAAAGTGGTCTTGATGATCAAAATGAATCCACACACAGAATCACATTTCAAGTCACGTTTATTTTCTTTGGCACAACACAGTCTTATAATATTTCAAGATCATTAGCGGGTCTAACACTTCTTGAGAACTAAAACTACATTATATTTAAAAGAAACAGAAAATCAAACTCCCAAAAATAACTGATAGCCACAAGGTACCTTGTAAGCTAGCGGGTTTACTTGAGCTTCAAGGGCGTGATTTTCTCATATACCTTGTGGACTTGAATGATTTTAAATGCACTAAAATAAAAGGAAAATTGAATAAATCGATGATTTTCTCAACAAAAAAAGCGGTAACACACAACTCGTTGATGTTCGTAAATGCGGTAACACATATATCGTTGATTTTCTTAATTGCAGTTTCAAAGAAATGGATTCTTTGTTCTTATTTGCGGTAACAACGAAATGGATTCTTTGTTTTCATTTGCGGTAACAAAGAACTGGATTCTTTGTTCTCATTGGCGGTAACAAAAGAAATGGATTCTTTGTTCTTACTTGCGTTAACAAAGAACTGGAGTCTTTGTTCTTATTTGCGGTAACAAAGAACTGGATTCTTTGTTGTTACTTGCGGTACAAATAACTGGATTCTTTGTTCTCAATTGCGGTAATAAAGAACTGGATTCTTTATTCTCATTTGGAAAAGCTATTCGACATGACTCGAGCTCAAAGACCGACGAGAAACTGAGGCCTGGTAAGGAAAAAGTCATCGTTCTCATGTCAAAGCAGGCTTTGGTAGGGACCTTTTTCGTACTTAAGATCTCATATTAAGAAGTTTATCTTTGTTTTGTTTATACTCAAGTGTTTACGAACATTCGACGGATCGATAGAAGCAAAGCAGACAGAGGACTGGAGAAAAAGAGTACTTACAATATTCAAATATTATATCCTTATTTAACAACGTCCATCCATTTTTTCATGAAGGCTCTCGCGTTTCTGTGGCTTCTTATGTCCCTTCTAACTAAGGTCTCATTTAGATATTCTAACCATTCTTTCCGCGGTCTGCCTCTGGGCACGCTGCCATTTACTTCACCTTGATATACTTGTTTCGTTAGTCGTTCATCCTTCATTCTCTCAACTTGCCCGAACAATCTTATCCGATTTCTTTCCCATGTGTCAACTAGCGTTTCTTGCGCACCACATTCTTTAAGGATTATCTCGTTGCTTACACTTTGTACACTCTTAATAATAAAAATGTCTACTTCTTATATGGACAACAACATTACTAATAGGTTAATCTATAACACAAATACCTTTAAATGATAACATTTTCATTGCACAATACTGTCATCGGGTAACTCAAAAGTAATTTGCAACAAATGAAGTTAGTTAAAAATCAGAAAATAATCGAGATTCGTTTCGAGATTCGTTTCGAGATTCGTTTCGAGATTCGTATCGACTAATGGTTTGCAACATTAACAGAATTTCTAAATATATTATACTGATTAAAAAACAGAAAAATAAAAAAATAATTGATGTTTTATTTAAATTAATCTTTATAATTAGCTGCCAATGTAAAAATATGACGAAAGTACGAATTATCAGGATAAATAAGGCCCGTGAAATTCCATGAAATCTAATGATATTTCCTGGTTAAATCCTGGCAAATCTATTTAAATACTTTGAGCTCATTTAAAATCGTTGAAAATCTGATAAAATCTTTTAAAAATTCCATGGAATGTTTTAAAATATCCTAAATTCTTATATGACCTAGAAAATCGTGCTGTAAATTTCAAGGTTTTAGTCTCAAAGCTCTTGAAAATTTCTTGAAGTTTACGAAAACACATTTAATTGTTTAAGGTCATGTGACGAGTGGGTCACGTGACCAGATTCCTACCTTACCGACACTTCTTTATTTCCTAACTTATTTTCAATCGAAGCTCCACATCGAATTAAAAATTTGGGATATTAAATAAGAAGCACTAAGAAATCTGGGCCTGGTCTCAATTTTAATAATTATGAAAAAAGTTTGTTTTTGTAAATATTTTTTTTACTTTTTTCAAAATTATTAAAATTTAGGACCAGAAGCAGATATCTTAGTGCTTCTTATTTATTATCCGAAATTTTCAACTCGATGTGGTGCTTCGATTGAAAATAAGTAAGGAAATAAAAAGTGTGGGTAAGGTAGGAATCTGGCTACGTGACGCACTCATTACAAGTCCTTAAAATCTTTTGAAATTCTTTTGAATTTATTGAAAATTCCTTGGGATCATTTAAACTATTTTTAAATCTGTAAACAAATTAAAAATCTTTGGAAATCCCTGAATCATCCTTGTAAATAAATTCTATACAGTCCTTAATATTATTATAAAAATTCCGTGAAATCACACGAAATCTGACGATATATTCCTCGAAATATATATGAACTACTTGGGAATCATTTAACATCATTGAAATCCTGGGAAATCTCATAAAGTCTCTTGAACTTATTAAATTTTTTTTTAAATATTCGGAAATGTTGGAAATTTTCTCGAAGCTCTTTGAAATCTTTAAAATATCCTAAAATATTATAAATCCTACATAATATTATTTTCCATTTTTGAAAATTTAAATAAATTCTTCAGAAACGTATGGAATTTTTGAAATCCTGTGAAATTCCCTAAAATATTTGAAAATCTCTTTCAAAACCTTGAAATACTATAAAACCCCCAATTCTTGTGAATTTCTTCGAAATTTATAAAAAATATTCTAGAATGTCTGAAGATAATTGAAGTCGCTTTAAATTTAGTATCAAAATTACCCCTAATTTTTGTCAGAATTTAGAAAAAATATTTAGGGGTTCTTCAAGCCAAAGTGTTTTAAAATCAAATGCTTATTTTATTTCAGTAGTAGTTGCTAATGGATTTCTTTACTTCGATAGGCATATAATATACTATTTTTACTTGAATACATAACTCAGATTTTTGGTATTTTTAAAAAAAATAGCATTTTATTTTTAAAAACCGGCTTGAGGAAACCCTAAATACTTTTTTAATATATACAGTCTCTAAATTTGATTTAGTAAAATATAACTGATTATCAGTTAAATTCTACTAATTTCCATAGCTAGAACTGAGGTACTGATGATTAGTAGAAATATACTGATTCAATTAGTAGATTAAACATTACTAAATCATTCAGTTTGACGATAGAATAGAGTCCGGCCGCGGAACTACTGATTGAACAGTAAGATTTAAATTGATGAAATCAGTTAATTTTAAAGGGTTATGTTTCGCATACATTCTGGTCTGCTTTTAAATGAATTTAATTAAAAAATAAGATTCGAAAAATTCCAAAAATTCGACGTTTGCAGACGTTCGTCTTCCCAGAGTGTTCCGCAATTTACAGTTGACACTGACGATGCTTGACAGGACTCGTCCTCGGTGAGAATGGCTCAACATTGGGGTAGCTCTCTACTCAAATGATACTCATAGCGCGATATAAAAAAATATATTCTTTTATTAAATAAAATCACCTTTAATGTATTTTTTCGGTGTATTTTATTAGGCTTCAAAACAAAGAAACATTTTATTTCGATGAAGACATTTTTTCAACTGCCACTTTTACTGTCACAGAATAATACATTTTTCTTATTGTCCACGATGCCGTGATTTAATTAAGTTATGTTCTATTGGCGCTTTATTACTATTTAGATTATTCAATATTATGAAATATCTGATTCATCAGTTAACATTCAATGAACTGATTATGTAGTAAAAATTTTACTAATTAAATTAGGAAATATTATTAAATAATTGATTCATCAGTCAAAAGTGAATAAACTTATTTAATTAGTAAAATGTTTACTAATTCAAATTAAGAGAGTGAAAACAGGAATTCTTTGAATTAAAGAAACATTTAATTTACTAAAACGTACTTGGGGGTTGCCTAAATATGTTTTTTAAATTATGCCAATAATCAGGGATCTTTTTGACAATGAAAGAAACTCTTTGTAGGGGTGCCATTTCAGAAGAAAGCCTGTTTTGGGCCACCTTAATTTGTATAATTGAAACCCGTTGTAATCCTCGAATGCTTTAATTATCTGCATTCATTATTCAAACTGAGCTTCGCTGAGAATGATTTTAACGAGTTAATGACTTAGAAAAAAGACTTCTTCTTATTAATATTCATCGTCTTTAAAATCTGATTAGCAATTTTCGCCCGTGTCGTCTTGTTTGACTCGGTTGCTATAGCATTTTGCCTCTTGTTTAACGCATTATCGACTTAAGAAAAAGACAGAAGACTCTGCAGAAGACACTTGCTTCCGTCCCAGTTAATTAGCATCGTTTCGGACCCCGCCGTGGCATAAATTTTAAACTCGGCTTGTGTCTGAAATTGCGCGAACTCGTTAGTCACAATTATTGCGGTTAAAAGTTAAACGTTGCTAATTGCGAATTAGAAAAAGTTATCTTGATTTAAGAATAACCAGGTTTTATATTAAGTACCTTACTTTGGCTCTAATTCATACTTTAATCTAAAAATTTACTTGTCCAAAAAAACACTTATCTTTTCTTTGGAAAAATCATTCCAAATTGTACGATTTACAGTAACTTAGCAAAAACAATTACAAAATAAAGAGAAATGAGAAATTACTTTTTTTAAATTCATTTCTTAAAAATTAAGTATCTTTAGAAGTAGTCATTCAAAAATGGAGTTATATTTCATTTTTAATACAAAGGGGCAGTATATGTCAGAAATAACAGGATCTGCAAGTGTTTGTTCAAATTTAATATAAAACTCGTTAAAATGAGAGTGACCAGGGAAATTTTTTTTCTCAAGAATTAAAAAAATGTTTAAAATTGCGGGAGTTATGCCATGTTGAATTTTGGCATGAAATTTTATTTTTTTATTGATATTTCTGAAACTGCGGAACGACTTTTAATGATGTTTGGAGATATTGTAGACATCACTATGCGCCTTAATATAATAATGCAGAAAAAAATGTTTTTAAAATTTTGATTAGGAAAAATCGGAAAAAATTGGAATAAAGTTCCGCATAGCCCTTACCTCCGTTTTTTTCAAATTCTGTATACTCATGAACCCATTCTATTTTAAGTCAGGAAGGTTCTACACTTGAAATAGCATAATCTCTTCGGGACAAAATTTGTTGTTTTTTAGAGGAAATTAGGCGATAAGTATTTTTGCGATTTAAAACAAAAATTCACGAAGTTATGCGTATTTGAATTTTTTGCTTTGTAAATATTCCATCTTTTTATTTTTATAGGTATAGAATATACAAATTTCTTCTAATTTAATCTTTCACTTTAAAAAAAAAAGTGATCATGACTTCTGGATCTGGAGTTTTCTTGCAGAATCTTCTAGAAATGCCTTTCCAAAAATTTCTTGCTGTCGTATTTCTCATATTGTCGATAATAATTGTATAAGGGTGAAAAAATGACCAATATTCTGTCTCGAGAAAACTACTAACTTCCATTTATCTAAACTGTTTTTAATTATACGATCTTATAGTACGTGACTCATTATATCATACCCTATTTAAATATATGAGAAAATGTCACTCCCAGTCTCATGTCTCTGACTACATTGTCTCAAAGTTTATTATATTGCACACAATAGCTAACATAGTTCCTTACCAATTTTAAGCATCTACGACTTTTTATACAAATTATACTTCTCTTTACATAGTTTTGACGATAAGTGTTATCATTTCACATTTAAAAAATGAATTAAAAATCAAAATACTCTTAATGCTCATTTTTAGCACAATTTTCATTGAATACGAAACATCTTTCCAAAAAAAAAAAGGTTTCTATGTGAATTGTGTTGATTTTTTTATTGTCACCTATAAACCCCACCGAATCAGACAGGGTTTAGAAAAGGGATGAAGGTGATGTACAACATACAGTCAGAAAAAAGTAGATGACTGGTCTTTAGTAATTTTGAAAAAGAAAACTAAAGCTCTTTCTATTGCTGATGTCAAAATTAAATGCTTTGGCTCAAAACTATGACTTTCCCACAAATTAAGGTCACTGTTGGTTTTTTTTTGTGAAAAATTACTAAAGATCTAAAATTACTAAAGACTTTTTTTCTGCACGCTAATTCCGCAATTTGACCTTAATACGACCTCTAGAGGTCTTCCAGACCTTAGACCTTAATGCACATCTCAACGTCCAATTTTCTGCTATTTCGATTGCCGATGTCAAAAATAGGTCTTTTGTGTCAAAAAATGCCTATCTTATTGTGAAAAATGACACTAACCTTGAAGTTACCTTGAATTTAAGGTTTGAGGTCAAATTTAAGGTTATGGTTAGTTTTCTTTTTAAAAATTACTAA
>JAAAKG020141855.1:0-11755 GCA_010014905.2 Druon quercuslanigerum | reverse complement strand
TAAATTATTATATAACTATTTGTACTTAATTATCATTTGCAATGTTTTAAAATATTTTTAGACATCATCCTCGAATTAATTTTTTAAGATAAAGACTCATTATTAATATATGTATATATTTTTAAATTGTGAATTAATTTTGGAATTTTTTAAAACCTTCTTCATATCTTTTAAGATAATTAAGATTTATTTTCAATTTTGTTATTTTGCAGAATAGAAAACTTCCTTAAAATAATTCAAAGTTTTCTTATAATATTTTTTATCAGTTTTCAAAAATTAAAAAAATCTCTTACAAAATCTTTTAGATTTTCGATTTGTTTCAGCTCAATTGCTTCGTTCTAGAAATAAGATTTTTGACATTTAATAAAAACAAGTTTAACCAAATTACAGTTGTTAATGTTTTTAATTTTAATTTTAAAATGATTGTGCAGAAAATTAGAAAAGTATAAAGATTGAGGCACAGAAAATAATAATAAATTGAATTTTTTGGTATCTTTAATCAGGAATTAAGTCATTAATTCATCTTAAAGGACATGTGATACTTAGAAAATAATCGATTTTACCAGCGTTAGGCTCACTCGGCTCTTTTTCTACAATAATAAATATTTTCTCTTTAAAAAATGGGAAATGATACCGAACACGCTAACAGACGTGTCCGCAATCTTTTTTTGTGTGGATTATTTTGAAAAAATGTGATTTGACTAAATTTCATTAAATTGTGTGTTATTTGTGAGACTTGTCAGGCGCATAAGATCTGGCAAGAAGAGACTTTTAAGAAGAATAAGGTCTGGCAAGAAGATATCTTTCAGGAGAATGAGGTCTGACAGGAAGAGACTTATAAGGGGAATAAGGTCTGACAAGAAGAGATTTTGAAGGAAACTAAGGTCTGGCAAGAAGAGACTTGTCAGGAGAATAAGGTCTAGCAAGAAAAGACTTTTCAGGAGAATAATGTCTGCCAAGAAGAGACATATCAACAGAAGAAAAAAATCTGGTAAGAAGAGGCTTGCCAGGCGAATAAAGTCTGACAGGAAGAGACTTGTCAGCAAAATAAGGTCTTCCAGGAGGAAGAGTCCTGTCAGGAGAATAAGGTCTGACAAGAAGAGACTTTTAAGAAGAATAAGGTCTGGCAAGAAAATATCTTTCAGAAGAATAAAGTCTGACAGGAAGAGACTTGTCAGCAAAATAAGGTCTTCCAGGAGGAAGAGTCCTGTCAGGAGAATAAGGTCTGACAAGAAGAGACTTTTAAGAAGAATAAGGTCTGGCAAGAAGATATCTTTCAGGAGAATGGGGTCTGCCAGGAAGAGACATATCAGCAGAAGAAAAATATCTGATAAGAAGAGGCTTGCCAGGCGAATAAAGTCTGACAGGAAGAGACTTGTCAGGAAAATAAGGTCTGCCAGGAGGAAGAGTCCTGTCAGGTGAATAAGGTCTGGCAAGAAGAGACTTTTAAGAAGAATAAGGTCTGGTAAGAAGAGACTTTTAAGAAGAATAAGGTCTAGCTTGAAGAGACTTGTCAGGAGAATAAGATCTGGCAAGAAGAGACCTGTTAGGAGAATAAGGTCTGGCAAGAAGAGACTTGTAACTGTTCAATTTCTAGTTGGAAATATATTGTTTTTATTTAAAAAATTACGTTTTTTGTTCAGAATTCGTCTTTTTTGGTCAAAGTTGATATTTTTGTCGAAAATTCTAAAATATTGTTTTTGTTTTCTTGTAGCCGAACATTTTTTCACAACCAATTAAAAACGAATTGACCGGTTTTCATATTTCTAACTACGTAATAAATAAAGTAATAAATTACTTAATATTCTATTTAAGATCGAGAACATTAATTTTTAATCGAAAAAGTTACATTTACAGCTACATATTTGAATCAACAAAATTGTTTTTTTTTTTCGAAAAAAATGTTATTTTCAACAGAATATTTGAATTCTCTAAAAAAATAATTACATTTTTAACCCATAAAGCCGGATTATTTAACACACAATTTTAAGCGAGAAGCTTTTTCGTAGAATAATTTTTAACCAAAAATATACATTTTCAACCCATGATATAAATTTCCTGCCAAAAAAGAGCAAATTAAAAATAATACAAATTTCTTGTAAAAAAAATTTACAAAAATATCGAATATTCAGCCAAATAGTCCGAATTTTCAACTAAATATTAAATTTCTTAACGAAAAAAAGGAATTTCCAACTAAAACAAAAAAATAAATAATTTATTTTCAACAAATAATAGTTGAATTTTGATCTAATATTCACCAATTAAATTAAGAATGACCATTAAGGTAAGGCACACAGTATAAACGATGCCCATTTTTTTAATCAGAGAAAAAACTGATTAAAACTTTTATGAAGAATTTGTGGAACAGTCTATATAGTTAAATGCCAGAATATGTATTAGTTTCATCAGATAAACTATGATATCATAATCGTTATCTCATGAATATACAGCCTTCAAGATAATTATATTTATTTCTCATTAATCATTTCGAGCAATTTGGTAATTTCACCAGAGGCTAATTTGGAAAAAATAAAGCTATTTTGTCGAATAACGCTTTGATTAAAAAACATAAATGTTTTAAGCCTTTTACGGATGGATGCTGATTATTGAAATAATATGTTCGTTCACTAACTGGAGCGTAACACGCTATGGTAAATAGTCTTCTCATTCCCACTTTTATTCTGACCTACAACAATCCGGGAGATGCAAATTCACAATCTTTGAGATGCTCCGCTGCTCTCTCGATCATAATCCGACTGACTCCTTAACAATGTGATTCACTATCGACGCCTCACGATAGTTCGAGTTCGAGGCCGTAATGCTAGCTTCCTTGCGTGCATTTTTTCTCGTAAAAGTCTTTCCTGATAATCATTCACTCCTATCGTTTCAATCCATTCTAAGGCAACTCTATTGGTAGTATTGTTTATTGTTTAAAGTATAACGCCTTAATACTAGCTTGATCCAAGAAATATATTTTGCGAGTCTAAATCATGTGCAAAGTAACTAGCCAGTCGTAAGGTGGAGAGAAGTTATAACGTCAGTCCCACCAAACTCCGTTTGATGTTGGAATGTAAGGACACCTAAATGATATAAAGTTTTGAAAACAAGGTGGCTTTAAATCTTCAAAAATAAATATTTTAAACCAAATATCAATTATGGTTTGGGTTTTAGGTCAGCTTGACCCTCTACCCTCCATTCCGAGAATAACTCTTTATTTTGTGAAAAGTAGTCCTGGAGTAAAGAGTGGATCAAATTCATCTTAATTTATGTCATGAGCATTTTCGTCAACGCTTTCGTCCCAGCTTAACCAGCAATAGGATTACGTTGTGAGATGCTCGACTGAATTTATCGTCTGGAACTTTGTTACTCACCATCCTGAATGAAAACGTATGTTCTGAATAAAATTTCCTAGGTGAATTTTGGGATAAGCAAATATTATGAAAAAAATGCAAAGAGGAATATATAACCGAAGATTGCAAGATTACAGGTTCTATATATATGGCAGAAAAATGTTGCATGTGATTACAAAATATTCCTCGGATTATAGGTCATTCATTATAGAAAATATTTTTCATAATTAAAACAATTATATGATTATCAGCATTGGGATAAATAATACAGCAATATTTTTGAAGCAAATAATATCAAATATTTTAATAATGCCAAGTGTTGAATTTTCAAGTAACTTATTTTATTTAGTGATGAAAATTTATTTCTGAAAGTTTTACACATTATTTTATTTAAAAAAATTAATTTTTAAACTTAAAAATTTTTTAAATATGTCGAAACAGATTTTGTAGGATCTTAATATCATTTAGTTAATTGTCGCAAGATTGAAACTTTTGATTAAGACTAATTTCAAAAGCTATTTCAAAGTTTCAGAAGATTTAAAAAATTTTAAAGAAGATTAAAGATTTTATATCGAAATTTTACAAATTTACAGAGTTAAAAAATTTCAACAAAAAAAAACACAAAACAATATTAAACTTAAAAATATTTTAACAAACTCTAAACAAAATGTAGATTTTCTACGATATTAAACAAAAAATTCGGAAATTTTTCAAAGTTCATATAATTTTCCAGAGAATAAATAAAATTTAATAGAATGATCAAAAACGAATTTGAGAGATTTTAAGGCCATTTTTTTATTTTTACAGATTTGTTTCAAAATCTTAAATCCTTCAATCCTTGTGAAATTCCGTGAAATATTTGTATAAATACCTTGAAATTTAATTTAATTTATTTTCGAAAGTTCTTCAAAAATCCTTTGAAATGTTTCTAAACTTAAGAAAAAATAATTAAAAATGCTATAATATATTTATGGATGCTCTATTTTGTGGATCCATTTTTTCAAAATTTCAATATTTTTTTTTTTAATTATTTTTTCATACCGCAAATAGTTTTTTTTAAATAAAAAATATTAGATGTTAAACATTCAACATCTTCAGTTTTGTTATCTTTTTTATCATAAGTTGAAATTAGTATATTTAAAAAAAAATCATTTTAATTTTAACAAGATTTCGAATTTGTTAAATAATTTTAGATTACGACAGTGTTTTTCGTCAGAATTTAGAATTTTTTTAAATAATTATTAGATTTCAAGGAAGATTCATCAGTTTTGAACAATTTTAGGTTATGTTGGTATTTTACATCGAAAAACGGTATATAATTTAAAAATATTATATATTAAAGAAGATTTATAATTTTTAACAGCTTTTACTCCGGAAATCGATATTTTTATTAAAAATTTATTAGATTTTGAGGAGGATTACCAGAAATATCGACATTAATATCAGAGAAAATTTGAAAATTTTAAACAATTTAAGATTTTACTGATATTTTTTAAACTGTTTATTTTTGAAAAGGTAGTAAACTTAAAAAAAAACATTTACTATTTGGAACAATTGATTCTGAATTTTAAAGAAAATTAAACATGTTTGAAGAATTTTAGGTTATGTTCAAGAATTTGGGCGAAAAGAAGATTAACAATTTCGAAAAAAATTCAGAGTATTTTAAACTTTTTTCACCTCGAAATCTTAGAAAATCCTTTGAAATTCCTTGAATTTTTTTATTCCCTTGAAATCCTTTGGAATGCCTTTAAATTGCAGCAAATATTTTGAAATCTTTAAAACCATTTAAAAGCTCTTAAAATGTTTAAAAATCTTTCGAAATTTTTTAAAATTCTTTAATTTACCGTTATTTTCTTATAATGATATTCCATAATTATTTTTTCAAATTCGTTATAAAATTATACACAAATCAATACAGACCAATGCTGATGGACACGAGATTTTTAAGAAAATGAGGCTTTTTGGCCATTTTTTTTAAAAACAACTCAAATAAAAAATTTAACCAGATTCGGATTCAGCGACCGCAAAAACATACAGGATATGGCGGTGTAGTTAACCACACATGACACTTTTGTTTTTTATATAGGCACTCCAAAATAAAAGTCCTCTTCTCCAGACAATAAAAATATTTCTATACGTTTTTTCTGGTCACTGGATCTGAATCCGGAGTTGGTATGACTCGATCAGATCGCGTTTCATTCCAAAACCTTAAAAAAGTGATGAAAGCTAAACTTTTTGTCACTTCTTTAAGATTAGGAACGAAATTCGATCTGATCGAGTCAAAACAACCCCGGATTCGGATTCAGCGACCTCAAAACCCTCAAAGCCCCTCGAACGGAATTTGTACCTAACTAATACATTTCTGAACAATATCATCTATAACCATAAAAAATAAGATCAAAAGAGGATTCTATTATTTAGGAATGTAAGAATTAAGCGGGTGTTTCACCTATCAAGCGAGGGAAACTCTCCCCTCAATTTTGTTGAGTAGTTTAGTTTAATCGAGAGTAAAAATACGTTTGATGGTGGAGTATAATTGAATTTATCGTACTTTCAAGCCAACTAGGTCGCTCCCCTAATTTTCCAACAACCCCCAGTGATTTTCCACATAAGACAATCTGCAGAATCTTTTCCCTGTAAGTGAGCGTCATTACCTCTCGTGACAGCAAATTATCATCCCTTGGTTGCACCCCCTAGGAAGCTATCGAGCCCAGCAATAATCGTCTGTACCAATTAGTTTAACCAATTACCACCTACAGAGGCTAAGAGCATGCCAATAAACAGAGCGCCCATTAATAAGAAGCATTGGTATTAATCTCAGTTAGAGGCAAATGGTGCGAAAATAGGATTATTGCATTAGCATTGATAAGTGTCATACCAAAAGACCACACTTTTGGAAATTTCAAATAGTTCAATTTTAAATCAAAAATATTAAGAAGCTATGATATTCAATTTTCAATTATCAACCAAAAAGATTAAGTAGCTATGGTGTTGATCTCAGTTAAAGGCAAATGGTGCGAAATTAGGATGCATCGACATAGAATTGATATGTGGCATACCCAAAAACCACTTCTAAGAATGTCAAACAATTCAAAATTAATCGTTAAAGATTAGGAAGCAATGATATTTAATTTTTAATTATCAACAAAGAAGATTAAGTATTAATGGTATTATTCTTAGTTAGAGTCAAATGGTGCAAAACTAGGATGCATCTCATTAGTATTTCTAAGTGGCATACCAAAAGAAACCCTTTGAACATGCCAAACGATTCAATTTTCAATTCTTCTCTAAAAATATGACAAAGCAATGATATTAGTCTCAGCTAGAGGAAAATGGTGCAAAACTAGGATGCACCGCATTAGCATTGATAAGTAGAATACCAAAAGACAACTTCTGAAATTCTCACACAATTTAATTTTCAATTCAAAAGATCGAGAAGCAGTTCTATTATTCTTAATTAAAGGCAAATGGTGGGCAACTAGGATGCATCGCATTAGCATTAAAAACTGGCATCCTAAGAGGCAACTACTGAATATGACAAAAAATTCCATTTTTCATTTTCAGCGAAGAATATCAAGAAGTAATTATTTTACTCTGAGTTAAAGGCAAATGGTGCAAAACTAGGGTGTGCTCCATTAGCATCTAAAGTGGCATACCGAAAGACAACTTCTAAAAATGCTAAAAATGCCACACAATTCAATTTTGAACCAAAAAGATAAAGAAGCAATGATAAGAGTCATACCAAAAAGTCACTTCTAAAAATGTCAAACAATTTAAGTTTAAACCAAAAAAAGAGAAGCACTAATATTAGATAGAGGAAAACGGCGAAAAACTAGGATGCATCGCATTAGCATTGATAAGTGGAATACCAAAAAACCACTTCTAAAAATGTCAAACAATTCAATTTAAACCAAAAAGATTGCAAAACTAGAATGCATCGTATTAGCACTAATATTAAGCATACCAAAAGACAACTTTTGCAAATGGCAAAAAATTCAATGTTCAATTATCAACCTAAAAGATTAGTTAGAATCAAATGGTCAGCCAAAAATATTAAGTAGCTGTGGTATTCTTCTCAATTGTAGGAATATTGTGCGAAACTAGGACTTATCGCATAAGCACTAATATTAAGCATACCAAAAGAAAACTTCTGCGAATGTTAAACAATTTAATTTTCAATTATTAACCAAAAAGATTAAGTGGCAAAAGTAATAATATGAGAGGCAAATGGTTCGAAACTAGTATCGCATTAGCATTGATTAGTAGCATAACAGAGGACAACTTCTACAAATGCTAAATAATATAATTTTTAACATTAAAAAAAAAATGAAGAAGCAATGGTGTTATTCTTAATTGAAGGCAAATGGGGCCAAACTAGAATGTATCGCATTAGCATTGATAAGTAGCATACCAAAAGAAAAATTTGGAAAATGCCAAAAAGTTCCATTTTTAATTTTCAATTATCAGCCAAAAATATTAAGTAGCAGTGGAATTATTCTCAGTTGTAGGAAAATTGTGCGAATCTAGGGCTTATCGTATAAGCACTAATATTAAGCATACCAAAAGAAAACTTCTGCGAATGGTAAACAATTTAATTTTCAATTTTTAACCAAAAAGATTAAGTGGCAAAAGTATTGGTATGAGAAGCCAATGGTGCGAAACTAGTATCCCATTATCATTGATTAGTAACATAACAGAGGACAACTTCTACAAATGCTAAATAATATAATTTTTAACATTAAAATAAAAATAAAGAAGCAATGGTGTTATTCTTAATTGAAGGCAGATGGGACCAAACTAGAATGTATCGCATTAGCATTGATAAGTAGCATACCAAAAGAAAAATTTGGAAAATGCCAAAAAGTTCCATTTTTAATTTTCAATTATCAGCCAAAAATATTAAGTAGCAGTGGAATTATTCTCAGTTGTAGGAAAATTGTGCGAATCTAGGGCTTATCGTATAAGCACTAATATTAAGCATACCAAAAGAAAACTGCTGCGAATGGTAAACAATTCAATTTTGAATTATTAACCAAAAAGATTAAGTGGCAAAAGTATTAATATGAGAGGCAAATGGTTCGAAACTAGTATTGCATTAGCATTGATTAGTGGCATACCAAAAGAAAAATTCTACAAATGCTAAATAATGCAATTTTCAATATTCAACGAAACAACTCAGGAAGAAATGGTATTATTCTTAATTAAATGCAAATCGGGCAAAATTAGAATGTATCGCATTATCATTGATAAGTAGCATACTATAAGACAACTTTTGAGAATGCTAAACAATTCAATATACAATTCTTAACTAAAAATATGACAAAGCAATGATATTAATCTCAGTTAGAGGCAAATGGTGAAAAACTAGGATGAATCGCATTAGCACTGATAAGTGGTATACCAAGACAACTTCTGAAAATGCCACACAATTCAATTTTCAACCAAAAAGATGGCTAACCTAGGATGTTTCGCATTAGGATTGATAAGTGGAATACCAAAAGACAACTTCTGAGAAGGTCGCACAATTCAATTTTTAACTAAAAAGATCGAGAAGCAATGGTATTCTTTTCAATTAAAGGCAAATGGTGCGCAATTAGGATGCACCGCATTAGCATTAAACAGTGTCATCCTAAAAAACAACTTCTAAATATGACAAAAAATTCTATTTTTAATTTTCAGCGAAAAATATCAAGTAGTATTTATTTTACTCTGAGTTAAAGGCAAATGATGCAAACCTAGGGCGTGTCCCATTAGCATCTAAAGTGGCATACCAAAAGAAAACTTCTGAAAATGCTAAAAATGCCACACAATTCAATTTTCAACCAAAAAGATAAAGAAACAATGGTATTAATCTCAGAGGCAAATGCTGTAAAACTACGATGCATCGCCTTAGCATTGATAAGTGGCTAACCAAAAAGTAACTTCTAAAAATATCAAACAATTCAATTTCAACCAAAAAGATTGCAAAACTAGAATGCATCGTATTAGCACTAATTTTAAGCATGCCAAAAGACAACTTCTGCAGATGGCAAAAAATTCAATGTTTAATTATCAACCTAAAAGAGTAGTTAGAGGCAGATGGTGCGAAACTAGGATGTATCGCATTAGCATTGATTAGTAGCATAACAGAGGACAACTTCTACAAATGCTAAATAATATAATTTTTAACATTCAACAAAACAAATAAAGAAGCAATTGTATTATTCTTAATTGAAGGAAAATGGAGCAAAACTAGAATGTATCGCATTATCACTGATAAGTCGCATACCAAAAGAAAAATTCTGAAAATGCCACAAAGTTCCATTTTTAATTTTCAACGAAAAAAATCAAGAAGCAATGATATTATTTTTTATTAAAGGCAAATGTTGCAAAACTAGATTACATCGCATTAGCATTAATAAGCAACAAACCAAAACAAAACATCTAAAAATGCTAAAAAATTCAATTTTCAACGAAAAAAAAAACAAAAAGCAATCTTAGTTAGAGGCAAATCGTGCGAAACTAAGATACAACGGCTTAGCATTCAAAAGTCGCATACCAAAAAAAATAAATAAAATTAGCACTAAAATTAAGCATGCCAAAAGACAACTTCTGCGAATGGCTAAAAATTCAATTTTCAATTATCAACCAAAAACATTAAGTAAAAAAAGTATTGATATCAGTTAGAAGCAAATGATGCGAATCAAGGATGTATCGAATTAGCATTGATTAGTGGCGTACCAAAAGAAAAATTCTGAAAATGCCAAAAAGTTCAATTTTGAATTTTCAACGAAGAAAATCAAGAAGCAATAATATGATTCTTAATTAGCGGCAAACGCTGCGAAACGAGGATAATTCGCATTAGCATTAAAAAGTAGCATACAAAAAAAAACTTCTGAAAATGCTATTTAATTCAATTTGCATTTCTCATCCAAAAATATTTTAAAGCAATGGTATCAATCTACCAGAAGAATACCAGAAGAAAAGTTCTGAAGATGCCTTGCAATTCAATTGTCATTTTTTAACAAAAAATATTGCAAAACTATGGTATTATTCTCAGTTTGAGGCAAATGGTGTGAAACTGGGATTACTAGGATTATATCTTATTACCCTAAGTTATCAGGACATCATATTAATTTTGAACGAAATTGTTTAATTTTCAAACAAAATGTTGCGTCTTCAACCAAAAAACGAATTTTTAAGAAAATACATGAATTATCAATAAAGGAAGTTCACTTTCAGTCAAATAGTAAAATTTTCTACAAAAGTACCCGAAATTCCAATTCAAACAGAAAAATCTTCAACTAAATCGATTAATTTTCACCATAAGAAAGACAAATTTTTAAACTAAAACAGTTCAATTTTTGATTTAAACAAATTAATTTCTAACAGCAGTGAAAATATGAGTTTCCTACAATTGTATTAAGTTTTAACTAAGAAAGACCAATTTCTACCTAAAATAATTGTACTAGGAAAATGACGAATTCTTAACAAAATTCAAGAATTCTTAACCAAAAAGTTCAATTTTCAAGTAAAAAAACAGGAATTTTTTAAGCTAAAAGATTAATTTCCTAACAAAAAAGACAACATTTTAACAAAAACCAAAAAATTTAATTTTTTATTTAAAAAAATAAAACTATTTTCTACAAAAAAAAAGAATTTTCCATAAAAAAATAGTTTAATTTTCAAAGGAAACTTTTCCAACTTAAATCAAGAATCTTTAACCAGAAAAATTAAGTTTTAATAAAGAAGTTGAATTTTTAATTAAATTAATTAATTTTAAACTAAAGCAAAGAACCATTTTTCAAAAATATAGCAAAACTTTCAACCAGATTTATCAATTTTCTACAAAAAAAAAAGAATTTTCAACAAAATAGGTAAGTTTGTTACCAAGCCTTTTTAAACTAAAATCAAGAGTCTTTAACAAGAAAAATGAATTGTTTAATTTTCTACTACAGAGATCAATTTTTTACCGAATATTTAAATATAAATCTGAATTTGAAACGAAGAAGATTAATTTTTTATCAAAAAGAGGAACATTTAACAAAACACATAAATTTTCAATAGATAATGATACATTTTTAGGAAAAAAAGAAAATTTAATTTTCAGATAAGAAAGTAATTTTTCACAGGATATTCGTAAACTTTGCGGATTAGCTATGTCAATTGCTGGATTACAGAGGTCATTTTTTTCAATTTTCTAAATAATATTTAATAAAAACGTGATAATTAGAATTCTAAATAACCTTTAGAATAATAAAGAGTTTTCTAAATGGAATCGATTTATCAATTGTAAATTTCAAATAATAATCAGTAATGTTCAGTATTTCTACGTAATGCCCAAGAATACTTCATTATTATTATTATTATTATTATTACACCATTAAGCCGTTTCCCTTTCGGGGTAGGCGTGACTCACTCGGTAG
>JAAAKG020141854.1:0-11755 GCA_010014905.2 Druon quercuslanigerum | reverse complement strand
GTTTAAAGAATTAATTACTAACATAAAAGCATATTACCCTGGCCACTAAATATACTTAGCAGACTATTATAAAAAAATTTATAAGGAGTATACAATCAAGACAGTAAATAGAATATACTCAGAATTTCTAATTAAAATAAATTAAAATATATTTAAAAAATCATAAAAGTAAAAAAAAAAAAACAATTAAAAATGAAAAAATACAAAAAAAAAATGCTTTTCAAAATACTCCAACCTTCCCTTGGTGAACAGCGTGAGTAGGTACCCAACCGAAACCATTGGATAATGCTCATTGTTTTTTTTCCATAAAAATTGAGGCATCACTAATTTTCTTGGAAACTATCACTCGTAGAAAAAAATGTGTATTTTTGTACGATATACAACTTTTATTAAAAATATTTTGCGAGATTTTGCATATTGGCTGAGATAAACGTAAATAACCATATTTTTTCTGGTTTTTTCGCAATTTCGCCATAAAAATCGCCGAGTCGCCAATTTTCACTATCATTTTCGTAATCAGCGCGTCAAAATACGTAGGTATACGCAGTTTGAAGGATTTTGGAGGTGGACCTTAATCGGAAGTTCACCCCATAAAACTAATTAAAGAAACGAATTTTTTCATTTAAAAATAAAACCTACGATAAAGGAATTTCTTCTTTGAATTATTTTCCATAAAGTTAAACATGGATACTGGAATGTAAAGGTAAATAGAGAAAAATATTATATGTAGATATCGAAATTATTAGCCGGGTTTTGTATATGGTAAGTAGACATGCGTTTTTGAGTGCGTATGTGTTGGGCGAACGACTTTGATAAGGAATTGCAATAACATTCTATAGGCAATCTTTAGGAGAATCGTTATAGCTGAATAGACTGCGTTGTGCAAAAGTCGTTAACACCGAAATGGTTCCCTGTGGTCGGACGTTCAAGAAACGATAGAATTTTCATGACCCCTTTTTCTAACTTTTTAGGAACGTAAAATGAAGATTAAATGCCTTTATCCCTTTTTATTGAATTTAACTGCTCTATCTTATAAAGAAATGCCTACATCAATGTTCTTTTCTGTACCTAAAAAAGATCATATAAAAACAATAATATTAAGAAGAATGCTATCGAAGAGGTTATTGAAAGATATTTTAAATAATAATGGTGGTAAAATTCTTAAAATAATTTTAATATAAATAATTATCAGTTCTTGTGTCTTGCATTTTTAAATATATAACAAACTGGGATTTTTGAACAAATTGAGAAATGAGAAATGAGAAATGAGCAAAAATGAATCGAGATATCTAGGTTTTCATTGTATGCTTTTTGTATCATTCTAATGGTCATTCATACGTTTTCATTTTTTCTAAATACTATTTAATACATAAAAAATATTAATAGCATAGGGCGAGTAGAAATAGCGGTCCAAGTCAGCCTTTTCATGTGCCGCACTATGACGTAAATTTACTACTAAAATACTCAGCCTATACTCCATATCCAGCATCCGCGTTAAGCTTGGCATCTATGCAAATATATAGCATATGTAAACTCTAAAAATTTACGAATACATACCATTTTTTAATGAAAAAATATGTCATCCCAACATAGTTCATAAAAGGAGGCGAAATAGTCAGATTTTTATTAATAAATGTAAGCGAGTAGAGGAACATGATAACATCTAATATTTTGGATGTGTTTTTTTAAGCCCTGAATTCATTAACATTTTGATTGATCGACTTATCGTTCTACTAGTTCATCGTATTCGATTAAAGCAACTTTAAGGTAAACTTATTAGTGTTAGGACAGAAAAGTATAAATTTTAAATTTCAAATAAAAATAGTACTATTTCAGACCCAAGACTCACGACACTATTAACACTTTTGGCACTTTTTTTTAACGATGCAAATATTTTTCTAATATTTTGAAATAAATGTCACTAATATTACTAATTTCGCAAAATTCTCGCTAATGAAAACTTTATTTCAATTTGCCTTTAAAATTAAACATATTGTCAAGCATCATCGCTGATTAGCTAAAATAATATATACGCTATATATAGTTGTGGGGTGGAATTTGGCTAATTAAGAAAATTGAGGTTAGGTTGGCAAGGGAGCGGTGTAGTTTTGTGGTCAGGAGTTTGCTTGTTCCTTGTGGACAAGGGGGGTTCTAGTAGTGCTGGGGGATGTTAGGGGAGAGAAAGAGGTATCTGTAGGGGCTGTGAGGCAGAAAATAGTGTAAAGAAGAGAAAAATTTGGGACGGTAAGCGAGAGCGACCTTGAGAGACATCGGTTGGCTACAGTAGGTACTTCTTTGCATAGATAGGTCACAGTTACTCACGGAAGAATGGGTGGTGAGCAGCGAGAGTGCTGGCAGTGTATGTAGTGTGTCAGGAGGGAGACAGGAAGATCGAGCTTGGGGTTTATAGCGGGGAGCCAAGCGTGTAAATATGAGAAGAAAATTTTAGAAGAGGGAAGATATAAGCTGGTCAGGGGATTTTTGTGAAAGAAGGAGAACAAATGTAGGGGTGGGAGGATAAAGGTGGAAAGGGAAAGGTATTTTAGAATGAATGAATTGCAGATGGATAAAGTGAGAAGGATGCATGAGGAAGGAACGAGGGTATATTAGTTGGTTAAAAGAAACAGCTTGGAGAGTTAGAAGGAAGCAGGGCAGGAGAGAATAAGAGTTAGGGTTTAATGGGAACTATGTGTGAATTATGCCAAGGGAGAGAGCGCAATATTTGTGTCAGAAAGGAGAGCAAGCAAGTCAGGAACTTATAGCGAGTGTGATGCAGATGCATAGAAAGTTATAATAGGTTCTAGCTTTCTGGAGGTAAGAGGATGTGTGAATTGTGCGGGAAGGGGGATGTAAAAGTGGAGCACTGATTGGAGGAGTGTGAAGAGGTGAAAAGGGATAAGCATGGTGTTAGGTAAGATGGAGAAGAAGAGAAGGAAGGAGAAAGAGGAATGGAGAAAAAATATTGTATATAGGAGAGTAATTAGATTTAAGAAAATTGCACATGTTGTAAATAGTAGATAAGGATTAGGGATAAGCTGCAGAAGCAGAGGCTAGCAAGGCGAGGCAAAGCAAGAAACTAGCGACATGCATGCGAGGCGATGCGAAGCGGGGAAGGCAAGGTCGGCTTAGAGATCATATGTGGATTGTTGTTATTTTTTAAAGAATGGTAGGCAGCCTAGAAAGTGGCATGAATCTTCAGGCAGGGAAGGAAGCTGACAGATGCCACTGCACCCTTATACTTGGTGTAGCGTAGTCATTATCTTGGGACTCTAATGTGTTTGTTCTCTCTCTCTTTCTCTGGCTGTCTCTTCCCTCTCTCCTTAGCCTACCGGCCTTATGTAAGCTAGTGTTTAGGAGTCATATTTGTACATAAATATACAGTTTTTAGGGCCTCAATATGCTTAATTACCTGTGGACATGCACAATTTAAAATCAATACAATTTTTTCAATTTTAATTTAAAGTGTCAAAACAATTTCATACTTTGAGTAAAGGATTTGGATTTTTGTAGTTATGTACAAATATTCTAAATGTTTATTGAGGACAGAGTAAAATTTTGAAGTTGCATTTAATTTTGCATTCAAGTTGTAAATTGAATTTTAGTTCTGTTTTTATTAACGTTTGTACATTTTTTTATTTCTCATACACATAGTTTTTGCTCTTTTATCTCTACCTTGACATGTACAGTGGCTTCTATAGAGTGTAAAACTTTGCTTCCGCGGTTTTTCGATAGATGGCTGCAGCGGCAAGTGCCGGTGGAAACAGGCAGGTGAAAAATTTCATACAGTAAGCTTGTACATCTGTTAACATAACGACGGCACCACATTAGTGAATTTGTGTTTGCACCAGAAGTGTATTTTCGATCGAAGATGTCCGTTTTCGAGCCAAATTCTCCTAATTTGCGGGAAGTGTTGTCGGTCTGGCCTTTGACGTGGAGGCATATCCGTACATTCCCCATGATTTTCTGCACTTGGGATTGCGTAGTGGACCCATTTTCCGTCGCCAGCCACAATGCGATATAAAAACCTCTTCCCATTCTGTCTTTGAAGCAGCTGTTCACAAGCAAGGAAACGGCATTTAACGTCTCTTGGCTTCAATTCGTAAGGAACCCAATTTCCTTTCTTCTGAATCATTCCCATTGTTTTAAGGCGTTTCGAAATTGCTTGTTGAGTGACTCCCAATGATTTAACTAATTCTTCTTGAGTTTGGCACGAGTCTTCAGCAAGTAATGCATCCAGTTCGGTGACTTAGAAAATTTTTTTCTTCAACCGCCATGCCGCTCCTCGAAATCAAAATCACCGCTCTTAAAGCGTTGAAACCAGTCTTGACACGTTCTTTTACTAAGAGCAGCCTCACCGTAAGCAATTAAGAGCATTCATTGAGCCTCAGCCGCAGTTTTCTTCAAATGAAAACAGAAAATCAATACTTCCCACAAATTACGAAAATTGGGCTCGAAAACTGACATCTTCGATCGAGAATACACTTCTGATGCAACCACAAATTCACTAATGTAATTCTGTCGTTATGTTAACAGATGCCCAAGCTTATAGTATGAAATGCTTCACCAGCCTGTTTCAACCGGCACTTACCGCTGCAGCCATCTATCGAAAAACCGCGGAAGCAAAGTTGTAACCACTGAACGTTAATTACTACGCATCAATTCCACTCTCTAAATTTGAAGCAACGATAAGTATGGCTCTAATTCAAATCAGCGTATATACGCTGACAAATCAAAGAAATTTAGCTGTTAATTCGTAAAACTTCACTTTTTATCTGCTACATTTCGCTATTTTAGCAGCGTGTATATGCTGATTTGAATTAGCAGTATACTTATCGCTGATTTAGATTTAAAAAGCATACTTAATTTAGTACACGTTTTCTGAGTTCAAATATATTTATTTATTTTATTCAAGTCATAGTTTAAATTTTCATATTCATGAAGTATTCTGTCGATCAGTGCTTGCACTTTGTAATTCCATGTCTCATTTTTTCCTTAGAGGACTATTTAGCCATAGGGGCTTTTTTTAAAGAAATACAAATACAAATACATGTTAAATATGAAAAATATTAAAACATTTTTTTATTAATTCAAAATAATTCTTTAACAAATTTATTTGGTAGGATAAGAAGCAGCTTTATTATAATATTCGATATTTTTGTTATTATCTACAATATGAGTCCAACTAGTTTCATATCGATCGTCATCATTAACGTTCAGCCAACGCATATTTTGGGGTAAATTTTTTTTTTTATGTTTTAAACTTACTTTTTGATAAATAGATAGGTAACGCAAATGCAAATTACACTGCACCAAAAGAAGGGGCTGTGGTACGAGGTTGACACCATTTTGGATGCCTTGAATGAGTTTCAGGCCTGCTATTTTAACCTAGGTATTATTTTAATATTTGCCTGCGATACTATTTGCTTTTTTAGGGTTGGGGGCTCAAAATTATGCTTTTGCATAATGCAGAAAAAATCTTTCCAATGCTTTGTATATACTAATTTGTTAGAATTACAAGACTCGTTCGCTTTTTGTACTCGTCTAACATGAATTCAAACGACATTTTCCTACAATAAGCATATTTTCTTTGAAAGTATAATTATGCATTGCAAATAAATCATGCATTCGACACTCGGCCCGCTGGTTTATTTATTAATGTGGATTACTTGAGAGAGGAAAACGAGTGTGCGACTTGCATGGAAATTCGGTTGAAAATGAAAAAACTTTTCTCCGCAGAGCTCGCTGTGGACAGATTTCCCCATTAGTTTCGCGCGTCATGCTTTTGCTTCTACTCTTTCTGCCCTGCCATAAGCAAATCATACGTTTGCGCAAGTAGGTAAAGCGAAAACTCAAGCTCATTCTTTCATTTGAAACGAGGCACTCTGAATTTTTCAAAGCTATGAGACATATATAAAAGTTTGCGCAAATATCCAAGGATATAAGGTGAATTTTTTTTATTTTTAGATCTTTTATGTTACTGTCAACAAATAGAAACTCTTCTTTTCTGTATAAAGGAATATATTTTGAGTTACTTGTCCGTCCAAAATATGATGTCTTTAAATTTGTGTTCAATGATCTTAATCCATCTTAATATGCATTGATAAATTATGATTATTTACTTTAATAACTTTTGAAAACTAACATAAATGGGGGCCCTTTTTATTAATAATAAAATTGAGCTGTTTTCTGCCAGAATAACTTAGGACGACTTGAGTTCCTTTCATGGAAAAAGTCTTTTTGAATTTTTGTAATTTAACCCTTTAAGTACATTCAGGGTCAATTTGACCCATTTACTGACTGTGACCTGGAACAGAGCTTAAGCGTTTGAAAAAAGGGCGGTACCATAGCCATGGGACGTTATGATTTTTTAAATGAAATTTCACTTTTTTCAAAAATGCTTTTTTTTCGAATTTGTTTAGGTACATTAAAGACTTTAAAGACTCTTGTAAACCCTATATATTACTTTAGCATACTTAAAAGTATGCCTCTAAATTTTAGCAAGTAAAATTTTTGGTCGATCAAAAATGGACAAAGTATATTTGACCCCGAGTAGAGGAGATGTTCGAAAAAACAGGTATGTACTCGAAGGGTTAAAAACATGTTCTTTTAAATTTTGGATGTTTTTTTACGTTCTCGATTTTTAGTTAATTTTATAAGAGCGCGCACACAGTCAGATATTCGTGATAAAATTTAGTTAGAGAGTAAAATTCTGCAATAAATGTGGGAAAACTTTGCGAATACCGATCTCTTAATTAAAGTAAATTTTTTTTTATTTAATAAAAACAGAATAAAAAAAAATTGGTCAAAATATAAAGCTACCCTTCTGGTTCAGTCAAGACACCAAAAACGCTCACCTGCTATATTAATAAGCAAATAAAAAAATGTTTATTTATTTTTAACAAATAATAACAAATAAGCGCTCTTTCATATTTATACTTAACTCAGCCGAAAATAAAACATTGTTCTTACATGTAACTGGTAAATAAATGCATAATAATAAAACAATAACTTGGCTATTTATTATTTATCAATAGCATCGCTGGCCAGAAAAGTTATACGTAGTTGCAAAGATTATTTATGATCTTTCTTACTATGTATAATGTTTCCGCCTGGGTCTATACTATCGAATTAATTAAACTTTAATTTTTTACTGCATATTATAAAAAGATGATACTATTCAGTAATGACATATTTTTAAAACATAGTACAGTGATTTTCATTTTTTCCCGTAATAGGGTGGTATTTCCAGTTACTTATTTTACCTCCTGGTATAAAGTTTTGCACTTCTCATTTCTCGGCCAACCATTTGCAGATTAAAACAGAAATTTACTTCTTGAAAAAAAATATTGAAAATACATTAAAACATAAAATCGGTAAAAGAAAAACAGATAAAAATTAAAGATTAAGGTCAAGATTCAGGTTCGTATTAAATATTTGTATGATATTATCATATGAGATAATATCAGATTCGTGTATTTTTAACAAAAGTTATAGTCAGTTTGTAAGAAAAAAATAGAACAAAGTTTTTCATTTTTAAAATTAATCAAAATGATGAGTATGAACTGGAAAATAAGCAATGGTAATGTCACGGTTGGTTAACTGATAATGATTGAAATTTAGGAATGTGAATCTGTACTACATAGTGTACTACAATTACTTAAGCCATTCCACGTTAAATTACATCAGCATTACTTTAAGAATTATGAATTGATCGATCGTAGAATACGATTACAGGTTAAAAATTCCTAAATTCCAAAATATACCTGGTAGTTTTCGAAGTGCAGAACACGAATTTTAGGTAAAAATTTAAAAGTTGACTAAAGTTTTGAACTTATTATTAAGTTGGTTGATGTCAATAAAAGTCTTAATGAGAGCGTTTTTTTAGACTTAGAATACGAATAAGGGGTGAAGATTCTAAAATTCATAAATTTGGTTTAAAATTTGACTAAACTGATAGATTTGTATAAATGTCAAAGCGTGGGAATTTTTCTATTCTCAAAATACCAATTGTGGGTAAGAATTCAAGAATGCAATAAGTTGATTCCAATTTTTAAAATCTTAATTTACTTTCTGGAATTTTGGAATTTTAACTTAAACTATATTATTCTAATATTTGAAGAAAACCATTGTACTGACTTTCATGGAAGCCTACACATTATTTGAACAAACTTTCGAAATTTGAGTCCATTTTTTAAATTCTTCAATTTTGACATTAAATTTTCACTTTGCGATTTCAAAATCTCCCTTGTTTGGACTTTCACGAAAAGATACTGGATAAAAATTTTTTTATTTATGTAAACTTCTGAATTTGTGAATGTTGACTTCTAATTCGTATTCTGTTACCCAAAAATTCATCCCTTTACTGCGACTCACAAAGACCCCTTTAATACTAACTTTTATAAAAATACTTTCAGCTATGAACTCTGTGAATTCTATCCTACTTTATTATCATACAATTTAAAAAAAATTAGTATCAATGGAAATTGATTGAGCGTTTTCTTAAGATTTTTTCGCGCTGAACCTCAATCCGCTTTCAGAAATTGTCTGCCTGTTCTATGACTATTTGACCTCAATTTTCTAAAAATCCTGACGTGATAGGAAAGTTACGAGACCGGATTTGGGTTGAGTGCCAAAAACTCTATTGAAGATGCCTAGTCACTTTTCATTCACATCCAAAAAGCAAAAAAATGTCGCGTAATGTTATTTTAGCCATAATATATCTAATATAATTGCTGGAATCTTTCTCATTATTTGCATTATAAAAATTATTATCATAAATATCATAATCCTAAAGTATTTCTCTTCTGAGCAGAATCTTGAAGTATCAGAAAATTTCATTAAAATAATTGATTAGATGCACTCGCTTGCTTTTATGCAGAAGCCTGTAATTTTACCCTCTTCCTAGCTGCAGAGAGTTTCCACTCAGGACAACTATTATCACGTGTAATTTATTACAAAAAAATGCATATTTTTCCTTTACTTGGATTTACCAAATTATGCTACTTTCCTGAGTCGATTTAACCGCGATGTTTTCGGATTAAAATGAAAAGATGCAAATGCTTATACTGGAACAAACAGGTTTATGCCTCGTAACAGTCTGCGGAGTAAAGAACGAGTCAAGCCGAGATTTCATTTACTTATTCCCTCGACGCTCATTTCAATTGCATATTTTCCCTGTAAGCTCAATTTTGAAAGAGCTTTAAAAGAAAGAAAGTAAGCAAAGTTTTTAAAGAAATTTTGAATTAAACTGCAAAATTTAATCGCTTCCCTGTAGAATGTAAAGAAGATGATGAAATATTATTGAAACACTTTTTATCGAAATACATAACTGAATCATACATGCACTAAAAATTGGTAACTAAATTCTTTAATTTAATATTTTTTTAACGTTTTAAAGTGCTAGTGGAAATTAAACTTTTTTAACTGTTAGAAGTGTTAGAAGTTAAACTTTGCTAATAGTTTCCTGATGCCTGTCAACCTAACTACCTGGACAATCAACTTAAACACGACAATTGCAGTTTCTTGTCTATTTTAGCCTGGGTAGACCACGAGCAGAACTTTCGTACTTTGAGTTTGACAGGCGAAGCAAACACTGTAATCAAGGAGGAAAACCGTCATACCGGTTGGCTCACTCTAAGCGAAAAGCAGATGGGCTCTTCGACAAGAAATTCCCGAATTTCTAGGGAAGGCAAGACACAAAGAGAGAAAGTTGATAGTGTTTCAAGGAAAAAGGCAGAAATGCAGATTTAAGATTTTCCATCTGTGAATCTTGCATCAAAAAATTTCTCGTACTCAAAGAAATGCATTTTTTTTGTATCTAGTTACTTGACAAAATCAACGTTTTTATAATACAACTAATTGTTTTAAGCAATGATGTGACCTTTCTTGTTTTAAAAATAGGAGGTGTGGGATTGATGTAAGGAGAAACAAATAAGGGAGAGAGGGGGGAATAATAGTGGGGATGATGATAGATAAAGAGGTAGAAGCATCAGAGAGGAGGGAGACGATTATAGAATAGTGAAGTGAGTTTGGACAGTTAAGGTCCTTCAAACAAATCGGGCTTTCGAACCCGGAAATTACGTTTAAACGGATTAATTACTTGATGCAATATTATTACTACATAATTCAGAAGAAATTATATTTTCTTGCGCAGAGAGATTTTTGTGGAAAATGCTGCCGGTTTATTTTTGTTTATTTTTTTGTAATTAAGGATGAAGGACAAACAGACGCCAAGCCTTTCCGTGATATCAGCAGTGCTGAAGTATTCACAACAAGATGTGTTTACCGTCTTTCGTTGTCATTGTTCGAGGGACAAAAACCAGTTCTTATTCAATTACAAAAAAAGGCAGCAACAACATTTAATAGAAAAGGCTAAATGTATAAACCAATATACTTCTAAACCACGAGTCGCTAAAGCACCTTTAAGGGGGTTGATAATGATTCAGTGCAAAGGGGAGATATATGAGAAGGTCGAAAAAAGGGTCAAAAAGGAAATAATAAGAGAGGCAGGAGGAAGATACGATGATGAGGGATAGAAATGGGTTTGTAAAACGGAAGAAACTAGTTGAGGAGAAATAATTATAACAGATGGCTAGTTGATGGGATATATATTATTATGAGGTTGGGTGATAAAAGTGAGGGTGATCAAGGGACAGGTTGAGGCAAAGAGGAGGACAGGAAAAGGAGTGACGAGGATTGCAAGAGAGATTTGTGGGGAAAGAGGGGAAAATTAGAGATGAAATAGGGAAGGAAGAGCTTAGGTAAGAGTGTGAAAGGAGGAGAAAGGAGAATAGGGACAACATAGAGGGAAATATAGTATATAGTGTGTATGTTGGGGAGAGCGAGCTAAACGAGAAGGTTATATGATTGGGATGAAAGACTAGAAGGGATATTTGATTGGAAAAGGAAGAAGAGACTACTATAAAAAATGAAGAAGGGAGAAGTGATCCACTAATGTAAATGTTAAGTGGAGAAGGTGAGAATGGGAGGAAGTAGTGAAGGGTGATATGGAAGAAGTGAGGCAGCTTGGTAAACGTTAAGTGGAAGTGAGGATAAGAAGATGAGAGGATAAACTGGATGAAGGTTATAAGGATTAAAAGAGACAATAGTGGAATGTAAGGATGATGATTAAGGCAGAAAGGATGATAGAGGTGAGAGGGGGATTTAAAGTAGCTTGTGGAGCAGAGAATAGGGAGAAGGCTTGGCGAGAGCTGGACAATAAAATATTGAGGAGGAGAGAACCAGTGTTAGGTAAGTTACTTTTTTTGGGTAACTAGTAACAGTTACGTTACGTAGCGGAAAAAGTAACTAGGTTCAGTTATTAGTTCATAAAGTAAATTCAAGTTACTTAAAAAGTTAGTTTTTCACTTTCTTAAGTTTATAGTATAAAAATCAAAATAACTACTATGATAAACCATAAAAACTTAATTGAAAAAGCAATAAGCATTAGTTGAAGTAAAATTTGCCAGTCAAATTTTTTAATAAAACACTTGTACTTTTACCCAAGAAATATGTCATTTTCATTACGAATTTTTTTAAACAAAAATTACTTTTCAACCAATTCCAACTTTTTAACGAAATATATGAATTTTAAACCAAAATGTTGATTTTTTATATTTAAATATTAATTTTTAACATAAAGTTCATTTTCAACCAAATACACGGAGAAAAATGGATGCTCAAACGTAAAATCTAAATGTTCAGGATTAACATATTTTATGTTTAACTATAGGACAGCAATCTAGATTTTTAAAGT
>JAAAKG020141853.1:0-11756 GCA_010014905.2 Druon quercuslanigerum | reverse complement strand
AACATATATGTATAGGTAGAAAAACTAAGATCTCCTCATGTATATTTTTATGAACAATAAAGTATATTTTTAAATGTTAAAATGTTAGTTCGACTCACGTACGCAGCGCACTCCCATCACCGATCGTGAAGCACGTATTCGTGGAACCAGCGCTTCGCGTTGCTGGTTCCCAAACTAAGTCTTCCCCTGTCCTCTTGCTCCCTTTAGCGAGCTTCAACCCCCCCCCCCCTTCCGTACCAACCCAACTATTACCCAAAAATTTTATAAAACTACATTTTTACGTATTATTGTTAATTTTTAGCAATTCATATCCTCTTTTTATCACAAATAATTACGAATGTACAATTTAAATATTTCCCATGACTTTATAAACAATGTTTAATTGTTTAAATAAATGAAACTTATTTTCAAAAAGTCCACAGTTTGGATACCATTTTTTCCGGCATTACCTGAAAAATTAATTGTGGTTGAAAATTCGTCTTTAATTTAAAAATTAATTTCTTTTGGTCAAATCCATTTTTTCTCTGGAAGCAACACTATAAGTTCTATTTGGATTGGCACATATTAAAACGTTCTTTATCTCAATATTACTGACTAGTCCAGGGTTAAGTCGCTAGTGAATCAATATTACTTAGTACTTTTATTTTTAATTTAATTTCACAATGAATATATCGCTGCTTTTCATCATAATATACGCGAAGAATACTCAAATATGTTGACTACATCAGCATGGGTCCAATCAGCAAGAAAATTCAAACCAGGAAGAATTCCCAACCCGGCTGACATACCACTGGTTCATAAACTCATCACAGGTGGCAAAACAATACGAGGTGAATTTCCTCACATGGCAGCTTTGGGTTGTAAAACGCCAAAAGGAAAAATAAATTACTTCTTTGCTGGGAGTCTCATATCAGAAAAATGGATATTGACTGTCGCCAACTGCACTCACGGAATTATTGGTAGCCCAGACATTGCCCATCCTGGATCCAATAATTTAAAGGATTATTTATCAAGAGAGATTATAAAAAGAAAGAATATAAAAAGACACCCGGATTATGAAGCACCTGCAACTTATGCAGACATCGCTGTAATCGAGATGGAAAAGCGAATTGAATTTGGACGATTTATCAAACCTGGTTGTGCTCACATTAAGGCGCTTCCTCAGGCTTGAAAATTAGCCCATGCATGACTCAACCAAGCTTTTCTCCTACAATTATTAATTGCTTGATTTTATATTTTAACCACAGAATATAAATATTAAATTACAAGCGAAATATTAAAATAACAGCTTCTAATTACAATACAGAATTAAACAGTGAGCTTTTTTAGAAAAATGGTCTGCTTCTTCTTTTATTGCAATTAATTGAAAATGCATGCATTTTATGCGCCTGGGAAGTCGCAAACCTCCAACATGAGTGCCCCTATGGTGAACGGAATATGGGACCGGCTAGCGGAGAGTGTTATTTTGTCGACGATACTTTAAACATCGTAAAACCCCAGGCTCGAGCTCAGGACTGAGATTGATTGCCTAGCATGACTCACTCAACTTTTCTATTGTTAGAGATTACAGCCAGTTTAGAGAAATTAAAAATGATTAAAATATTAAGGAATTTAATTGTAATATCCTGCATACGGTTCATTGCAGAACGATGAGATGATTAAAAAAAAGCCTTTTATTGAGAAATTCCTTTTCCAGAATTTTCAATTGAAACCTCTGCAATAACAGACATTCATAATTTTTCAATCTTTTTTCTTGAATATTTATTTGCTTCAAATACAACTGCTTGCGCCACAATAAGTGTGCTCTTTGTCATGATTGATGAAATGTTTTGCTTCAAGATTCATAAATTTTGTGGTTCAATTTCACTGTTCTTCATTAGAAAAATTAAAATAATATTCACAGAAAGCGGAGGCGCCGTCTTTTTCCAGATGGGGACCGAGCCATAGAATAATAATATTAAATGGCACAATATGTACAGTTGTTACTATGTTAAAATTTTACAATAACTATAAATATATTTCCAATCGATTTGCAAGATAGAATTGTAATATTATAATAAAATTATAATATTAAATGGCAAAATGTTTACAGTTGATACTATGGTACAATTTTACAAAAATTATAAATATATTTCCAATCGATTTACAGGATGGAGTGTCTACGAAATAATTCCATACTAATCAATTTTATTTTCAACCCAAAAAAGTGTTTAAAGAAATGTAAATTATTGAAACAATTATTTAATCACAAGAAATGTAAAAACTGGGGTAATAACAAAGTTTACAGTGAAAAAATTTTCTAAATACATGATGTAATTATGAAAACAATTATTTATTGTCTATTTTTCAAATTTCTAAGCATTGAGCCAGAGATGGAATTGAGAAAAGAATTACATAATTTTGATGCATTTCTTTTAAAGTTTAATAAATTTATATTAGTTTAAACAATCTTTATTTGCCCAAACACTTTTTTTCGATAACTAAATAGTGTACTACATCACTGCATAGTATTTTGAAAGAATACATGAACCACATTTTAATTGTTTAAACAAATATAATTTATTCAAGTAATTAGTTTTGCAAAAATACTTTTGAACTTGTATTTTCTGAGTTAAGCATAATATTGAATGATTTCGTGTAGTAAATTTTTCCAAGAGCTTAATGTTATTGTTTATACAATTATTTATTGTTTTCTTTTTTAAACTTCCGTCAAATTGAGTATGCATGGTTTACATCAAGAAAATAACAACATATACAACAAACAGCAAACAACAGTACCAACAGAAAGTTGCATAGGATAACAATGTAGAAAAATTAGACATCTCTGGCTCAATTTTTTGAAATTTTGAAAATAAGCAATAAATAATTGTTCAAATAATTTACATTTGCTTTAAAACTTTAAAAATTCCCAAGTCTTGGCGCACGATCTTTTTTCAGTATTTTTGTCGTGGAATTTGAGAAGAGAGAAAAAACGTATATCCATAATTTATACGGGCCATATTTGTAACTTCCTTGCATTTCCCTCTTTCTTTCGATAAAGACTTACACTAAATCACTCCTCAATAATGATCACCTCATAAAATCATTAAAAAGATCGTTCGTCAAGAAATGGAAATTGTTAAATCGGAAAAGCATGTAATTTTCCATAATTTTTAAAACAATTTTCAATTGTTTAAGAAAATGTAAATTATTTGAACAATTATTTAATCCCAAAAATGTAAAACATAATCTTATTTTCTGATTGAAATATAATTTTGTGGAGTATTAAATTTTTCTAAAAACATTATGCAATTATATAAACAATGACTTATTGTTTATTTTCATAATTTCTAAAAATGGAGCCAGAGATGTCTAATGTTTCTACATTGGTATCCTATGCAACTTTCTGTTCGTACTGTTGTTTGCTGTTTGTTGTTGATGTTGTGCTTTTGTTGATGGAAACCATACATACTCAATTTGACTAAAATTTATTAAATAAAACAACAATTAACTGTATAAACAATAACATTAGGCTCTAAGTAAAATTTACTACTCCTCGAAATCATTCAATATTATGTTTAATTCAGAAAATACGATTTTAAAAGTATTTTTGAAATCTAACTATTTGAACAAATTACATTTGTTTAAACAATTGAAAAGTAGTTCACGTATTATTTATATACATTATACAGTAACTATAACTATCATAACTATTTTTTATTATTTAAAACTTTTACTCGGGTGAACCCGGTTATACATCATAGCCACGGACTAAGTCAAGCGACTGATGAAGTCAGGAGGTTATTAGTTAATCTAATACGATGCTTGAAACCTCCTGCGATGATGCCGTAGGTATACAATTACGAGCTTTGGAGGTGACAACATTCAACCCTAAATTACTATTATTATTACTATTATTATTACTTATAACTATTTAGTTATCAAAAAATACTGATTGAGCAAATGAAGATAGTTGAAACAAAGAGAGTTTAATTAAGCATCAGAAGAAATGTATCAAAATTAAGTAATTATTCAGCAAAACGTAGCACAGGATACCAATTTAGAAAAAGTGGACAACTCTGGCTCCATTTTTAGAAATTTTGAAAAAAAAAACAATAAATAATTGTTTAAATAATTGAATATTTTTAGAAAAATCTACTACTCAAAAAAATTATGTTTCAATCAGAAACATGAATGAATGAATTATGAATATACTTTTCTTCTCTATTCTCAGATTTTACGACAAAAATGCTGAAAAAGATGGTGCGCCAAGAATTTCGAATTGTTAAATCAAAAAAGTATGAAATTTTCCATGATTTTTAAAACAATTTTCAGTTGCTTAGGCCAATGTATATTATTTAAACAATGATTTATTGTTTATTTTCAAAATTTCTAAAAATTGAGCTAGAGATGTCCAATTTTTCTACGTTGGTATCCTATGCAACTTTCTGTTGGTGTTGTTGTCTGCTGTTGAATTTGTTGTTTCGCTGATATAAACCATCCTGACTCCATTTGACGCAAATTTAAAGAAGAAAACAATAATTACTGCATAAAAATTAACATTAAAAATAAAACATTAAAAAAAATAAACAATTAAACAGTGGTTCGTTTATTCTTTGTAAACACTATGCAGTGATGTTGTACAATATTTAGTAATCGAAAAAACTGTTTGGGCAAATGAAGATTGTTTAAACAAATAGATATTTATTAAACATAAAAAAATGCATCAAAATTATGTAATTATTCAACAAAACGTCTATTTGGAAAATAGACAATAAATAAATGTTTCAATAATTACATCTAGTATTTAGAAAATTTTTTCACTGCAAATTTTGGTATTACCCCATTCTTTTACATTTTTGTGATTAAATAATTGTTTAAAAAATTTACATTTCTTTATACAAGTTTTTGGGTTGGAAATAAAATTGATTGGTGTGGAATTATTTCGTAGACACTCCATCCTGTAAATCGATTGGAAATATATTTATAATTTTTGTAAAATTCTAACATAGCATAAACTGTATGCAATGTGCCATTTAATATTATAATTTGTGTCTTTCTGTGTGTCTGTGTTCGTGTGTTATTTTGTCTGTAGATTTCTAGTTTGTTGGCACGATAACTTTGGAAAGAATTGACAGATTGGATTGACCATAGGTATACTCTCTTAGTGCTTTAAGTTGAAGTTCCAGTTCGTTAGTCAGTCATTTTGGATAAAAATTCAAAAAGTTCGAGCATTTTCAAAATTATTTAAGACCACTTTTTTAAAAATTGAAAACTTCTATGTATAATTTTTATTAGCACTCATAAGGACAAGCAATTCATGCTCATGACATTTTTTGGTAAAAAAAAATCACCGGAGTTATAGCATTTACAAAATTTGGAAAAACAAAAAAAAATGAACATTTTAGGCCAAATAACGCACGAAATGGAAAAATACTAAAGGAAAATCAAGTTGAACTTTTAACTTTTCAAATTTTTCTGGAAACTCGAAAATTAAAATTTTTATTGCACAAAAAATGGTGAAAAATAAAAAAAATGATTTTGCAGTCAAACTATGCAAGATGCGAAAAAAGATGAGCAACCAAAAATGTGCACCCAAAGAAGATCTACCCATTTGTTGTTAATCAATTTTTAATAGGACTATGCGTAGTTTTTGTTTTATTTTCAAAAACAACATTAAAAATAAAAAAGAATGAAATATTTTGGGAAACAGCAGAAGCTGTGAGAGCTGACAACAGCTTTTCACAGAAAAAGGATCTAAAAATTTATTACCAATAATTTGTAGGTAGGGCAAGTAGATTTCCTTTTATTCATAAAAAATAAGGTTAAAAATAAAAAATTACTTTTTCAGAAAAACGGAAGAAGACGAAAAAACAAAAGTTGTTTACCCAAAAAATATATACGAATTTGTTATAAACTCTTGTTATAAAAATATATTCAAAATAAAAAAAATAACTTTTTGGAAAAAGGACAAATGTTACAGTAGATTTTTTGTGAGATTTTTTTTGAATAGGATGTGAAGTTTTTTCAATGATAAACATAAGACGATGAAAATACTTTTATTTCAATACCAATGCATAATATGCATTGTAATAAGATACATTGATTGAAATGATATACACACAGAAGAAACAAAACCTAATCTATACAGTGATTGCAGAGTAATCTTTAACTGCAACAAAAATTAACTTCTCGCGCAAGGAAAAAATGTATACGTAAAAAAATCACGAACTAGTAGCTAGATTTCGGATATGAGCAAAATTCATTGGACATTGATGTACTTTCGTAAATAAGCTGTGAATTTTGAGAAAGAATTGACGAACTCGATATGACAAGTCTATTTTTTTTAAATCTTGTTTTATGGTTAAAAATTAATTTTTCAAACTGTAAATATAACTATTTAATTTTGGGTTGAAAATACATCTTTTTTATATGAAAATTAATGTATTTTGTTGAAATTTCTCTTTAGTAGGAAGTTAATGTTTTTGGTTTAAAATTCATTGTTCAAAATGTTTGGTCAAGTTTCAAGCAAAAATTTTTTAATAACGAAACTATAGTTTATTTTTAAATCAAGAGAATTAATTAGTGAAAACTTTAATTCAAGGATATGCTTTCATTTTATAATTTTATATACTTTTTTAATTTCTCTTCAAAACGATAATTATAATTCCAAATACTCGTTTCTGCTAACTGCTTTTTAATTATGCGGTTGTTTTAAAAATATGAATGAAGCAGTCGCATGCCAGATTAAAAAGCTGATTTGAATGATTTTATCCTTAATTAATTGCAAAATTATGACACAAAAAAATTGTAATAGATTATTGAATGAAAGCATTAAAATTCGCTAATCAACGTAACTGAACCAAAATTAAATTTGTAACTATTGATAGCGATTTACAAAAAGAGGCAGTTTAAAATTTAAGTAATCAGAGTTCATTTGTGAAAATTTATGCACATATAAAGTTTTACAACAGAGCATAGGAGCTGACGTTCCGGATTAAGTAAGGGTGAAATTAAAATAGGCAAAGAAAGGAGCTTAACAAGGCGATTTTTTTTTTGATTATGTATAAATTATGCATGAACATTATGATGTAGGATTTATTAAGCTTAGTAAATGCACTCTTTAAAATACACTAAACAATTGTTTTAAATTCATTTTACGCAGTTTTTATACTTGAAAATGTCAGTCGAACGCAACGCCTCGAAAAGTAGGTAGGTCCGGCTATTTTTACCGCGTTTTTTCACCGTTTTTCGAAACTTTTTAATTTTTTGGTTTCAGATAACCCTGCTACGAGATTTTATCAACAAGCTGCACCTACCTACTTTTAGAGGCGTTGCGTTCGACTGACAATTTTCAAGTATAAACACTGTATAAAATGAATTTAATAAAACTGTTTATTGTATTTCAAGAGTACATTAAATAAGCCTAATAAATCCTACTTCATAATATTTATACATAAGCTAAAAAAAATCGCGAAAATAGGGTTTTTTTTCAAGGCGAGTTACTGGGTAGAACCCTTAAATTTCCTGCTTTTTGATGCACGAATACCACTTGCATCCTCTTATAAAAGTGCCACTTCAAGAACGTCCTACAAAAACACTAGATTCCTTATGCACACAAATATCCACTGACAAGTATGCTTTCTGGCTCATGCTTTAAAAAAAAACTTTTAATTAAATCTTCTTTTATTGATGCTTGTCCCCAAATTCCCTTTATTGGGAAAACGTCAAAGGACCTGAATGAGAAATTCTCATCGTTTGATTTTATTCTCTTTCATTTTTAAATCAATCAAGTTATATTCAAGTCACGATAAGGCCGGACGAAAAAGAGGCTGTGCTCACTGATCAGTCAAGCGTGACAAACAGCATTGAGGGATGTACTCTTAGCGCAATATTTCCAAATTGGCAATTGACTACTGGCGCAGTACTTACCGCCAGTTCTGGTACAGTGCTTGCAAGACCTTGGGATGATAACTATGTTCGGTACTGGCTTTCAGTACTTTGCCAGCGCTGGCGGACAGTACTGACAGCTATAATAATCGCTTAAAGGACAGATTAGTTTAATTAATTTATGAATTCCTATACAGTATTAACGTAACAGTTTGAGGTTATATCAAAGGGTCGAGAGTCCTTAAAGTTTAGAAAACGTGCGCTTTGAGAATAGTTGCTACGTGTTATTATTACAAATAGAAAGCTAAAATTACTTTTTACTTTGGCATATTAAACCTATTTTGCTATGAATACAAAAATCACGGTAACTTTCTCATGCACAGTTTTTTTTATTATAAATGCAAAAAAAAAGTTAAAATTAAAAAATATAATTTTATTTTGAGTGAGAATGTTTTTAAACAGATATTTTGTGTTACAATCATGTACAAAGACTACGAATTTTGCCGAAGTTTCATGAATATTGCAGTTCACTTCTGCAGTTCAGGGCTGACCTGAAACTGAGGTGTCAGTTTTTGTTGTATTCGTAAAAAATAACATTAAAAAAAATAATTAATTTTCGGGCAAACGGCACGAGGTATGAAAAAAATGAACAGACGAAAATTTTTCACCCGAAAAGGGTCCACAAATTTTTCATTGATAATTTGTTGACAGGACCAGTAGATATTAAATCGTAAAGAAGAAGATTAAAAGTAAAAAATTTAATTTTTTGAAAAACGACACAAGACTCACAAGAGGCGAAAAAAATTAAACGAAAAAAATTGGTTAACCGAAAAATGTCTTCAAGTTTGTTATAAACCCTCGTTATGAAAATATATTAAAAGTTTTTAAAATAAGTTTTTAGAAAAATGACACAAGCTACAATAACATTTTATTTTGCACCAATTTTCGCCTAAACTGCATCTAAAAATTCGCTTGAAACCTTTTTGCGCTAGGACGCGTATTTTTAGTTTGAATCGTAAAAAATAACATTAAAAATAAATTAAATTTATGTAAAAACGACACAAGTTGCAAATAAATGTTTAAACAAATTTTTTATTTTAATAGGTTGTGCACTTTTTTCTAACTATAAAAATAAGACAATGACACATTTGTTGAGGTGGCAATATCTGAATAAGCAGCCCCAGACCGTGGTACATAAATAAATATAATATACATTCGCTATAATAGAATTAAACATAAGTTAAAAAAAAAACACATTTTCGAAAAAAATAGAGTGCGGTACAGTTGTCGATACTTCGGCCTTTAATTCTAAAACGTCTGTGCACAAATGTGGGGGAAATACGAAGACCGAGCGAGTAGCGCGTGAACCAACAGTCGAGCGCCCCAGGCGCGCTCAAACTTTTTGTTAAAATTTTTGGTTGAAAATTCTACCAATATATTTTTGGTTAGGAATTTATCTAGTTTTGTTTAAAAAAATCTACAAATTTAACTATTTTTCTGAAAGTTTAGATTTTTGGTGTGGAAAATTCCACTATATTTGGCGAAAAATAATCCTTTTTCGTTGAAAATCCAACTGCTTCTTCAAAAATTAATCGTTTCTGATTCAGAATTGAACTATTTTGTTGAAAATTAACGTTTTGCGTAAAAAATGTATATTTTTTGTTAAAAAATTTAACTATTTAGTAGAAAATTAACTTTTTTGTTGAAAAATGATATTTTTGGTTTGAAAATTTAACTATTCGTAGATAAATCGTCTCTTTGGATTAAAAATTCAACTTTTCTATTCAAAAGTGATGTATATTGATGAACATTTAACTTTTTGTTATGAATATGAATTAATTCTTTATCTGAAAATTCAACTGTCTTCAAAAAAATCGTCTTTTTGATTTATAAATTAAATTATTTGATTAAAAGTTAAACTGTTCTGTATACAGTTTTTGTGTTTTTGATAAAAAGTTCAACTATTTAGTTGTTAATGCAATTGTTTGGTTTAAAATTAATCACTTTTTGCACCTACTTTTTTTGGTTCAGAATGCAATATATTTCAACTAGAAATCTGAAGAAGTTAAATAGTTATATATTTAATTCATTTACTTTGATTTTATTTTAAAAAAATATATTACTCTATTATTCCCTCATTATAATAAAAATGACTATTTTTCCTATTTAAAGAGAATTGTGGGTTTCATTATTTTATTTTGGACTCTTTTTTTAATAGAATACAATAAAGTTCAACTGCAATTTAATTTAACATGTGAACGCTTAAAAAATGGAATAAAGATTTACTTTTTCTTTTTCACGTTATTACATTGATTTATTGGAAACAGATTTCAGCTCTATGAGTGAGCGGGTGTGATGGAAGTTGAAAGTATTAATTGGTAGGTGGAAACTTTATACTGAGCTCTCAAAAATTCTTCTTCTCATCGATTTCTTTTTAACTTTAGAGTATTTTTTAAAAAATAAATAAATAATGTATGGGGAATTTTATAATAGGTTAAAATGGTGCGTCCGATGGAAGCGTAAATTTTAATTTTATCACTCACAGAAAATTCCTAATGAAATATGAATATGAATTGTTAGTTTTGATAAGTGTTCCTTTTATTGTTACTTATATGGACTTTCATATATTTATTTATCTGAAATTCAATTGTTTTCGAATTTTCGTGCATTTCGCTCCCATGTTTGTTCGAATCCACACAAAAATTAATGCATTAAAAAAAAAGTAAAATTGAGAGGTTCCGTAAGCCCATTAAGAGAAAAAGATGTTTTTGTAATTTAGAATCATCAACATTAGGAACATCATGTTAAACATCAAGACTTATTTTCAAAATTAGCCATAGGCTAAAAAAAGTATTCCATAGGTGAAAAATTGGGCTTTGTGAGTTTTTGACATTCATTATGATTTTTTTGCAGTTTTTTTAAATACAAATTGATAGGTTACGGTATGTCATGAAAGGTTCTTTACTTGGGCATTGGAAGCAGCTCGAAGACGCGAACAAATATATACCATAAATTACTGTTGTATTCTTAATATTGAAACGGGTTCCTCTTATCATGACGACAAATAATGCATTTTTGAAATGTGTAAATTGGTATTGCTAGCACATAAGAGGTCATAGAAAGTACGTCGATGTATCATTGGACGTGTCTTGAAGACGCGAACAAACAAGTCAGATACAGTACTATGGTATTTCTAATATGATATATATTTTTCTCATATAAACAGATTACACAAGTTTTTTAGAACTTCGTAAAATTTCGCTGGTGGGTCATAAAAGATTAAACAATAGGTCGATCGATGCATCTCGAAGACGCGAACAAATTCACCACATATAATATTAATTTATTTTGAATATTAAAAAAGTTTTTCCATATAAACAGAATAAACAAGTTTTTTTCTCATATAAACAACGTAAATTCTTTTTCTTAAAATCTGTAAATTAAAAATCTTGTCAGACCTGGATCTCAATTAGAGCAACAATTCGTCCGGATTTCGTGACCATCTCTTTTACTTTTCGAGGTATGGCGAACAGCACAAAATGACATATACATACCCAAATTTGGAAATATTAAAAAACTCTATTTTCGAGTTCCTGAGCAATAAATTCAGTTATCCCTGATATCGCAGTGACAAAGCATAATTGAAAGAGATACATCTTAAAAAAAATGTAATTAAATTAATGAAAATTATTACTTATTAAAAAAAAAATGTGCCCGCTGAAGCGGGCACATTCTCATCGCGCGCTACTCGCGCAGCTCGCTTCACTCGCAGGTTTGAGCGCGCCTATGGCGCGCGCATGTTGGATCTCACGCTTCGCGCTCGGATATTTATACTTTGTGCCCGGAATGTTTTCCCAATTATGTATTTGATTAATTATGCAGAATTG
>JAAAKG020141852.1:0-11756 GCA_010014905.2 Druon quercuslanigerum | reverse complement strand
TAAATTTTTTAAAATTAGTTTTAAAGGTGATTAAAAAATTGCATGTACGTATTAACTAACTATTAATTGATTCTCTTAAAACTTATGAAATAATTAATTAATTATTAGCTGAATAATTTTTTCACAATATTAAATTAAATAAAGATGAAAATTTATTTTCCTACAATTAAGTGACATAAATTGATTATTTATTCGAATTTTATATAATTAAATATTGGATATAATTTGCATAATTAAAGTTTATTAATATTAAAACATCTCTATTTCAATTACGTAATTTGTCAAATGATTCTGATGTTGTGAAATGGGTATCTGAAATGAAAGTGAAAATTAAAAAAAAAATACCATAGAAATGATTTCAATGTCTAAATAAAATTTACAGTTTAATGCTTTTTAAATTTGAACTCTGATGTCAAAATAATTTGCGAATATATTTTTATTTTTCCTGAAATAGTTTTAAATATTATAAATAACTTCAAATTTTAGTTGAAAAATTTATCCTTTTCGCTTAAAATTCAACTATTCTAATTTAAAGTTTAACTTTCTCGTGTTTGTTGAAAATTGCTATTTTTTATTGGAAACTTGAAGTATTTGTTTGAAAATTCAATTATTTTGAAATTTTTCGCTCTCTTGTGTTAAATAATGTTTAGAATTAATGTGATAAATTAAAATAAAAGTTTAAGTTTTACGGCAAAGAGAAGTATGTTTTAGTTGAGCATGAAAATGGAATAATTATAGATTTAATTTAATTTGCAGAACGTAGCAGCCTACTGGGTTTTGTCAATGCTCGCATCATTGTATTGGAGGGTTGTTGGAAAACCTCGAAACGCATTAGATTGTCTCCAGTTGGCTTTGAATTCTGTACCAAACCGATTTAAAGACGTTCCTTTGATTAGTATTGCATCTATAAGTCAAAAAGTTAATTTAATTGACAATGCTCTGACAGTCGCGGAGGAAGCGCTCAACGGCAATCCTGTCGAGGTAAAAAAATTACTATTTAAAAAAAATTTCTTGAATTTCAAAAAATTTTTTATTTTTTTGAAACCTTTCGAATTTCTTGAAGCTCTTCTGAATTTTCGTTTAAAATTTTCAAAGATTCAAATCTTATTTACTTTTTTTTTAACTCTTCAAAATTTTAATTATTTTATAATCTTTTTTAAAATTCTTAACCTTCTAGATCTATTTTTAAATTATTTGAATTTTTCCTAAAATTAAAAAAACAATTCTGCATAATTGAAAAAATTGCAGTAAAATCTTACGGGTTATTTTTGAACAATTTTTGAAATGTTTTTAAATATTCTCCTAGAATTAATTTTTTTAAATTAATTGAACTTGCTCGACTTTTTATGTAATTTTTTAACCTTGCAAAATTGAACATTTTTGCTTGAATTAAAAGGAAAATAGAGAATAATTTGATATTTTGCCAGGAATCTTAATTTTTTTTATTCTCTTGAAATCTTTCCAAATTTTAAAAAACTTATTTTTTTCGTAATGTTATAAAATTTATATTTTCTTTAAAACTTTTAGAGATCTTCTCAAGTTTTAAATTATGTTCGAATTTCTTCAAAGATTGTAAAATAATTAAAATTTGAAGAAGATTCAACAAAGTTTCAAATAAAAAGTTTTTTTTTAATTTTGAAGAAAAAAAAACTTAAAGAATTTTGAAATGTTGCAAGAGAATGAAAGCATTCTTAAACTTCCATAAAAAATATCAAATAGTATTTTTTTATTTTTAAAATTTTGAAAAAAATATACAAAATGTTGAAAATATGCAAAATTAATTACAACCTCAAAAGGTATGTAGATTTTTGAAGATTTGAAGAGAATAGAAATTTTTTTTTAACATTCCTGGAAAAATTATACATAGTTTTTCGTATTGGAAAATTAATTTTAAGAGAATATTTTTAAAATTATAAAAATATTTCAAAAGATTTTCAAAGTTGTCCAAAAATAATCTGAAATGTTTTACGGAATTTTTTTTCTTTAATTATGCAGATTTTTTTTTTAATTTTAGAACAAAAATGAATAATTTTAAAAGATGATTAGAAGGTTTTGAATTTTATGCAGAGTTTCTTTTACGTTTGAAAAAATTTGAATAATTGTAGAAATTATTCAGAAGGAGTTAAAAAAAAATAATTCAAAATTTGAAAAGATTTAAGAAAAATTGCGTCTTTTAAGATTTTGAAACAAAATTTATAATCGTTTAAAGAATTTTTGAAAGGTTAAAAGAACAAAATTTTTGCTCTAATATTCCTGAAAAAATTTTTAATAATTTTTTATTTTGAAATCTTAATTCTAAGAGGAAATCAAAAAACATTTCAAAACTTTACAAATGATTTCCTTAAATTTCAAAAAGAATATAACAAATTTTAAAGAGAATTTTTTTAAGTTTGCAAGGTTACAAAATTTTATAATAAATTCGAGTAAGTTTCAGAGAAAATTTAAAAAATGTAGATTTTGGAAGATTTTTATTTACTACTTTAATTATTAAATAAATCAATTTTTTAAATGGAAATAATAAATTTTTACAAAAAGAGATGAATTCTGAACTCACATTAAATGTTTCAAGTTAAAAAAAAACTTTCAAACAATAAAGATTACCTTTCTACGAAAAGATGCATTTTCAATCCCAAAAGACGACACTTTAAAAGATTTCCCAACTAATAGAATTTTCAACCAAAAATTGACTTTTTAACTAAATAGTTGAGTTTTCAACAAAATATTAAGTTTTCAACCTAACAGTGGAATTTCTTAACCAAAAGAGTCCTATTTTGGACTTAAAATAGAATATTAGTAGACTTTTCAATCAAAAATAGTAAGTTTTTAACCATAAAAGATAATTTTTCAACTAAAAATAATTTTTTTATTCACTTTTTCAACCAAATAGTTAAATTTTCAAACAAAAGAGAAAAATTTTCAACAAAAGTTCAATTTTAACGCAATAGTTGAATTTTCAACCAACAGCGATAAATTTTCAATAAAAAATATGATATAAAAAAATTAACTTTCTACTATAAAATATTAATTTTCAACCAAATAAAATAATTTTTTTTAGCAAAAGATGAATTTTTAATCACAAATGACAACAAGATAGTGGAATTTTCGACAAAAAAGCATTTTTAAGAAAATAGTGAAATTTTTAACCAAATAGTAGAATTTTTTCGAAAAAAAGTATGACTTTAAACAAGCAGTTGAATTTTTAGTCCAAAAGGACGAATTTTGAACAAAAAAGTAGAATTTTTTACAAAAAAATATGTTTTTTTTAACATAATAGTTAAATTTTGAACAGAATAAAAAACTGCCCGTCAAACAGTAGAAATTCTAACCAAAAGAAATGAATTCTGAACTAAAAATACAAGAGTATACTTTTCAAATAAAAAGAATGAGCTTTCAACCGTAAAATTTGAATTTTCGATCAAAAAAGATTTTTTTCTACTAATGTTCATTTTGTTTTTAAACCCAAATGACGGATTTTCCGTAAAAAATACGAATTTTCAAAAAATAATACAATTTTCTATCAAGTAATTCAATTTTTATTAAAATTATATTGAATTCTGAACCTAAAATATAATAGAAGACTTTCAATTTAAAATAATGAACTCTTCATCATAAAAAATGAATATAAAATTCAATAGGACCAATTTTGTGTAAAAAATTACGAGTGGTCTGCAAAGTAGATTTTTTAACCTTGTTTTTTATACTTCAAACCAAAAATAATTTACTTTCAATAAAAACGTAACTTTTTAATAAAATAATCAAGTTTTACTGTAAATAAATCAATATTTATCCAAATACTAGAATTTTGAGCGAAAAAGATTACTTTTCTACCCAAAAATAAAGTTTCCAATCAAATATTTTAATTTTCGACCAAAACAAAAAAATTAAGATAGTTTTTTATTAATCTTTTCATTACAGTATAATTTTAAAATTTAGCATGTTATGTAGGCTTTATTCATTTGAAATTATTCGATTCATAACTACTTTAGGTCAAAAATTAATTGAATTTTAGAATCTTTTTGAAATTTGAAATTAAAAAAAAATGATTTTTACAATGCATAATCAGGGTGTCTACCCTACCTGGAAAACCTGAAAAACCTGGAAATGTCAGGGCATTTTTTTTGAAGCAAGGGAATTTTTTCAATAGTTAAATTTTTTTAATTGCAATATTAAATGCAATAATACGCTCTTTTGTTTGAAATCAATTTTTGGATTGAAAGTTCAGTATATTAAGTTTATTCCAAGTGTAACTTGAACTATTTTGTTCAAAATTTTTTTCTCGTTTTTTTGTTTTTGAAAATTAATTTTCCTACTTAAAATATAACTATTTAATATTTCATTGAAAAATTATTTTTGGTTGAAAATTTTGACCCTTCGGTATAAATCAATCTTCTGGGCTGAAAATAATTCTTTTTATGGAAAATTTAATGTTTCTAGTTAAAGACTTATCAGCTTATTTCAAAATTCATGTTTTTGGTTTCAAATTAAATTTATCATTTTAGTTAAAAATTCATTAGTTTGGTTGAAAATTTCACTGTTTAGTTAAAATTGGTTCTTCTATAATTGAAATTAAACTTTTAATAGTAGACTTGAAATTAAAAGAATTAATTTTTAATCAAAAAAGGTATCTCAAAAACTATTATTTTTTAAAAAATTTTAAACTAATAACAGATGTTACAACCAAATTTTATGAATTCTATACCAAAAATATGATAGCAGACTTTTCTATTAAAAAGAATGAACTTTCTACAATAAAGTATGAATTTTCAACCAAAACAGATTACTTTTTTATGAAAAGATGAATTTTTCATCCAGAAAGACGGATTTTCTTGAATTTTCGACCAAAGGATATTACTTTTTAGCAAATAATAAAATTATCCAGCAGATAGTAGAATTTTTAACCTAAATGGATAAATTCTGGACGAAAATTATAATAGTAGACTTTTAAAGCAAAAAGAATGAACTTTTAACAAAAAAAGATGATATAATGAAATTTTCAACCAAAGTAGGTTAATTCTGAACTAAAAATGTATTAGTAGATACTTTAATTTAAAATAATTAACATTAATTCAAATAAATTTGAAAAAAGTTAAATTTACAATACAAAAATATGCATTTTTTTTACCAAAATGAGTAAACTTTCAACTAAAAAGATAAATTTTTTAACACAAATTGAATAGTTGCAGCTTTATTAAAAAAATTTAATTTTTAACAAAAAAAAAAAAAGCAAAGAATTTTGAAGAAATTTTTTTAAATAATTAACCAAAGAAATTAACCTTATAACTGAAAATTAAAATCTTTTCTCAAAAATTCATATTTTTGTTTAAAATTCATTTCTTTGCGATAAAGATTGATAATTTTAGTTAAAAATTCATTAGTTTGGTTGAAACTTTCATTGTTTAGTTAAAAGTGGGTCTTCTTTAACTGAAAATTTAACTTTTTCTGTTAAAAATTTATATATTTAATTTAAAAATCGTCTTTCTTGATAGAAAATTAATTCTCCTGTTTGAAAATTGCTCGTCCTGTTTAAAAATCCATTTTTTTACTAAAAAAACTTAATTTTGGACATAAAAAGACGAATTTCCATCAAAATAAAGTAAACTTCCAACTAAAAAGAATTTTTTTTAATGCAAATAGAATAGTTACAGTTTTAATAAAAAAATTAATTTTTAACAACAAAAAGAAAAAAAAAACAACGAATTTTGAACAAAATTTTAAAAATAATTAACCAAAGAAATTAACCTTTTAACTAAAAGTTGAAATATTTACTCAAAAATTCATCTTTTTGTTTTGAATTCATTTATTCGAGATAAAGATTGATCATTTTTGTTAAAAATTTCACTCTTTAGTTAAAAGTGGGTCTTCTTTAATTGAAAATTCAAATTTTTTGTTAAAAATTCATATATTTTATTTAAAAATCGTCTTTCTTGCTAGAAAATTAAATTTCCTGTTTGAAAATTGATCGTCCTGTTTAAAAATCCATTTTTTTTACCAAAATAATTAAATTTTGGACTAAAAAAGACGAGTTTTCATCAAAATAAGTAAATTTTTAAATAAAAAGATAAATTTTCTAACATAAATAAAATGGTTACAACTTTAATACAAAATTTAATTTTTAACAAAAAAAAAAAAGAAAACAACGAATTTGTACAAAATTTGTAAAATAATTAACAAAATAAATGAACCTTTGAAATGAAAATTGAAATCTTTTCTCAAAAATTAATATTTTTGTTTAAAATACATTTATTCGAGATAAAGATTAATCATTTTAGTTGAAAATTTCTCTGTTTAGTTAAAAGTGGATTTTCTTTAATTGAATATTCAACTTTTTTGTTAAAAATTATATATTTTATTTAAAAATAGTCTTTCTTGCTAGAAAATTAAATTTCCTGTTTGAAAATTGATCGTCCTGTTTAAAAATCCATTTTTTTACCAAAATAACTAAATTTTGGACTAAAAAAGACGACTTTTCATCAAAATAAGTAAATTTTTAAATAAAAAGATAAAATTTCTAACAAAAAAAAGCAAACAACGAATTTTGAACAAAATTTGAAAAGTAAATAACCAAAGAAATCTAACCTTTTAATTAAAAATTGAAATCCTTACTCAAAAATTCATCTTTTTGATTAAAATTCATTTATTCGAGATAAAGATTGATCATTTTTGTTGAAAATTTCACTGTTTAGTTAAAAGTGGATCTTCTTTAATTGAAAATTCAATTTTTTTGTTAAAAACTCATATATTTAATTTAAAAATCGTCTTTCTTGCTAGATTTAACTATTGATCATTTTAGTAATTAATTCATCTTTTTATTTAAAAATAAAACTATTTGGTTAAAGTTTAAATCAAATTTGTTTAAAAAATAAATCTGCTTTTTTGTGTAAGAATAATTTTTTTAACCGATATTCAACTATTCCATTTTTGATTGAAAATTGATAATTTTTCGTTCAAAATTCAGCTATTTGTTTGAAACTTTGTTTTCAACAATTTGTTATTGAAATTTTTATTGAAAATATTGAAATTTACAATAAAAAAATATGCATTTTTTTACCAAAATAACTAAATTTTGGACTTAAAAAGACGAACTTTCATCAAAATAAGTAAATTTTTAAATAAAAAGATAAAATTTCTAACACAAAAAGAATAGTTACAGCTTTAATCAAAAAAATTAATTTTTAACAACAAAAAAAAGCAAACAACGACTTTGGAACAAAATTTTAAAAGTAAATAACTAAAGAAATGAACCTTTTAACTGAAAATTGAAATATTTTGTCGAAAATTCATCTTTTTGTTTAAAATTCATATATTTGAAATAAGGATTGATAATTTTAGTTGAAAGTTTCACTGCTTAGTTTAAAGTGGATCTTCTTTAATTGAAAATTCAACTTTTTTATCTGAAAAATTCATATATTTTATTTAAAAATCGTCTTTCTTGCTAGAAATTAATTTTCCTGTTTGAAAATTGATCGTCTTGTTTAAAAATCCTTTTTTTGCTTAAAAATTCAATTATTGAAATTAACTATTGATTATTTTAGTAATTAATTCATCTTTTTTGTTGAAAATAAAACTATTTTATTAAAGGTTAAATAAAATTTGTGTAAAAAATAAATCTGTTTTCTTTGTGTAAGAATAATTTTTTTAACCGAATATTCTACTATTCCATTTTTGGTTGAAAATTAACCATTTTAGTTTAAAATTCAGCTATTTGTTTGATACTTTATTTTTTTAACTATTTGTTATTGAAATTTTTATTGAAAATATTAAAATTTACAATACAAAAATATGCATTTTTTAAACCAAAATAACTAAATTTTTGACGAAAAAAAACGACTTTTCATCAAAATAAGTAAACCTTTAACTAACAAGATAAATTTTTTCACAGAAATAGAATAGTTACAGCTTTATTAAAAAAATTTAATTTTTAACAAGAAAAACAACGAATTTTGAACAATATTTTAAAAATAATTAAACAAAGAAATAAACCTTTTAACTGAAAATTGAAATCTTTTCTCAAAAATTCATCTTTTGATTTAAATATTCATTTATTCAAGATAAAGATTGATCATTTTAGTCGAAATTTCATTAGTTTCGTTGAAAATTTGACTGTTTAGTTAAAAGTGGGTCTTTTTTGATTAAAAATTCAACTTTTTTGTTAAAAATTGATATATTTAATTGAAAAATCGTTTTTCTTGCTAGAATTAACTATTGATAATTTTAGTAATTAATTCATACTTTTTGTTGAAAATAAAACTATTTTATTAAAGGTTAAATAAAATTTGTGTAATAAATAAATCTGTTTTCTTTGTGTAAGAATAATTTTTTTAACCGAATATTCAACTATTCCATTTTTGGTTGAAAAATGATAATTTTTAGTTCAAAATTCAGCTATTTGTTTGAAAACTGATCTTTTTCAGGTCAAAATTCAACTCTTTTATTGAGAATTAATGTATTTTTTTGAAAAATCGTCTTTCTGGTATCTTTTTGAAAATCCAAATTTCTACGCGAAAAGTAAGGAATTTGAAGCGGTTCAAGTTAATTTTTAACATAGTACTGACATTATATTACCGAAACATACACTCAATTTTAAATACAGTAGATAAAATAAAAACGTGTTTGAATTTTTATTCAAATTTATGTACTTTAGAGACAAATTTGAGAAATGATTAATTATGTTTTTAGCATTATGTAATTATTTATTTAATCTATCGTGCCAAAATATTTACGAATATTTTGTAATATTAATTAAAATCCTATAAAATAAAAAAGGAACATTATTTCTGATATAAACTCGCGAAAAATCATACCCCGAAAAGCTTGAGATGCCTGGAAAAAAGGTGGAATTTTCAGGGAATTGTTTGTCCAGGATTTAACTAAACACCCTGATAATGCGATTTTTTATCGCGTAATAATTAGTTTTTTAGCGCCTGCACAGACAATTTCAATGTTAGAAAATACTGCCGTATTGAATATATCAAAATATATTTTAAAAGATATTTTAATAATTAGAAATATTTTCTTTTCAGCCTGTGTCGAATTTTCTTTACGGAACATTATTGCACATAAAGGGGAACCATAGCGGTGCAATTCATCATTTGAAGCAAACTCTTCGAGTCGATTTGCATTTAATGAATGATCGAGCATTGAAAATGTTGAGATTTATAGCTTGTCAAGAAAATGTTGGCACGTTAAAAGAAGATTCGTGACATTCATACAAAGATCGCATATCGCAGTCTCTGTTTCTGAATGACCAATACTCGATTTAATTCAAAGACCAAAAGAAAGAATGATGCTTAAGAGGAGAGATTTTTTTTTATGTTGAGGAACAAATACATATTTTATATTTTTATTGACGAAATTATAATTTTATCAAGTGTTTTTTGTTGTAATTCCATTTTTCGTCTCTTTTATCATGGAGAGAATCGTTTGATGCAAAATTAATATCGAGAAATAATTGACAGTGACGATTATGATTCTTGAAAATAATTTTGTATTTCTGTGATAAATAAAATGTGTGAAGGTTTGTAATTTTTTAGAATTTTAAACATTAATTTAGGGACTATATTTCTAAGATTTGCAGTTGAATAATATTGGATTTTTAAGGAAGTAGCAGAATTTTCAATTAAAATTGGTGAATTTTCAACCGAAAATTTGAGTTTTCCAACTATAATGTAGAATTTTCAAGAAAAATTTAATTTGAACGCAATAGTTGAATTTTCAACCAACGACGATAAATTTTCAATAAAAAATTTGATATACAAAATTAACTTTCTCGAATAAAGTATTAATTATCAACCGAATAAGATAATTTTTTTAGCAAAAGATGATTTTTTAATCCAAAAAAGACAAGTTTTTTTTCGAAATCTTCAAATATTTAAATTTTCTTTAAATTATTTTAACTCATCTTAAATTTTAACTTATTTTATAATCTTTGTGAAAACTTCTAAACCTTCTTAATATTTGTTAAAATTATTCAAATATTTTCTAAGATTAAAAAAGTTTTCACAATCTATAAAATTGCTGTAAAATCTTCAGGATTATTTTTGGTCAATTTTATAAATGTTTTAAAATGTTTAAGGACTTATTTAAAATATTCTCCTAGAATTAATTTATTTTATTTTATAACTAATTGATTTTTTAAATAGTTTTTCGAAATTTTGAAAATATACAGTCATAATTTAAATCTAATTTAAACAAATCTAGATTTTACAAAATTTCGATAAAAATAAACTTTTCAAGAAATTCAAAAGGTTTCAAATAAAAAAATTCTTCAGATTCCTGGAAAAATATTCAAATGATTTATTTATTTTTTATTTCGAAAGTTTCAAAAAGAAGATGGAAGATTGTACAATATTTTATAAAAAATTCGAGTTTCAAGGGTTTTTTAAGATTTCCGATAACATGCGTTTTTATTTTCAAAATTAAATTCAAGAGAATGTTTAAAAAATGTCTAAAATTTCCCAAAAAAATGTTGAAAAAATGTAAAGAAAATTTTAATGTGAAGGTTTTTAAATAAAATATAGAAGCGTTTAAAGAATTTTTACATGTTTTAAAAGAATAAAAATTAGTTTTTATGATTCATGGAAAAATTACATTTTAAATGATTTCCTGAAATTTAAAACGCATATAAAATACTTTGAAGGCAATTTTTTCCAATTTCGAAGATTCCAATTTTTTTAGATTTTAGATGTTAATCTAAAGAGTAGAATTTCAATTAAAAATGATGAATTCCTAACAGAAAATTTGACTTCTAACAAAAAAAGTCGAATTTTTATGATATGATATATAAAAAAATTTACTTTCCGCAATAAAATATTAATTTTTAACTAAATGAGATTATTTTTCTAGAAAAAGATGAATTTTTAATTCAAAAAGACAACAAAATAGTGAAATTTTCAACAAAATAATGAAATGGTCAAAAAAATAGTAGATTTTTTAACAAACAGAGATGAATTGTGAACTCAAAATATAATAGTAGACTTTTTAATAAAAGTGAATTAACTTTCTACCATGAAAGATGAATTTTCAACCAAAAAAGATTACTTTTCCAAATAAAAATGAATTATTTTCAATCTAAAAAGACAAATTCTAAAAAAAAAAGATGAATTTTCGATTAAAAAATATATTTTTTTACCCAAAGATGTTTTTTTCCATTCCAAAGGATGGATTTTCTATACAAAAATACGATTTTTCAAGAAATGATTTGATCTTTCGCTTCAAAAAATGACTTTTTAACAAAATAGTGGAATTTTAAAAAAATAATAAAATTTTCAATTAAGTAATTGAATTTTTATTTCAAATGAAATGAATTATGAAGCAAAATATAATAGTAGGCTTTAAATTACAAATAATTAATTCTTAATCATGAAAAGTAAATGTTTCAGAAAAGAGTTCAATTTCCAAAAAAATTAATTATTTTTCAACCAAATAGTAGAAATTTAAAATAAAATAAATTAATTTCAGATCAAAAAAATATTATAATAGACTTTTTAATTTAAAAGAATCAATTTTCAACCAGAATATGCATTTTGTATCCAAAAAGTGACAAAAGTAAAAAAAAGTAACAAAATATTTTTCCCCATCCCCCCTTACTCTACGTAATTTTTAGTGTCCAAAAAAGTTTTTATAGTTTATATTTCAATAAGAAAATATGAAATTTATAGTAAAACAAAAAGAATTTAAAAATAAAAAATCGGAATTTTCAAGAAATACAGATTTTTCACTCAAGAAAAAATAAAAGTTTATCCATATTTTTGAACATT
>JAAAKG020141851.1:0-11756 GCA_010014905.2 Druon quercuslanigerum | reverse complement strand
CGCCAACAGTTGGCCGCAACTTGTACTACGCTTAAAATAATAATCATAAATCTTCATATGCGCCCATTAGAGTTGAGGGGGCCTGTCCGGCAATATCAAATTCTGTATAACAGCGGACAATCGGAAGGTCAAGCCGGCCACCAAAACAAAAGAGCATATGTTTAATTTGATTTTCTCCTAACGAACATAATGCACAGAAGCAATATTGTAGAATAATGTTAGCATATAATATTCTGTTTAGAATAGCTTAAGTTTTCTTAAAATAAAAAGAACCTAAATATGGGTCGAGACAGGAAAAGAAATAGATGTGAAAAAAATTGGTTAATTAAAAATTAACTTTTCTAATAATTTTAATATCCTATTATTATTTTTATTTGATTTATTAATAGCTTTTTTCTTAAAAAATTTGGAATTTTAAAATTAGTTCAAATAGTCTACAATCATTTTTCACATTGAATTCTGTTGAATATGTAAGAAGTTTTGAGTATCAAATTATTACGAAATTAATGGATGGCATTCAATGAATAGACATTTCTATTAATCAAAAAGTTTACAAAATTTATGTGTTATATTGTAGGGAAAGGAATATATTACTAAGTCTAAAACTATTAGGGACGGTGTAAAAGAAAAAGAAATCCTAGAGAGAATTTTCAAAGTTACTGAAGCTTACTGACGAGAAAATTTTTTTGAAAAAGTTCCAATTGCTTATCAAGAAAAACTTCATAAACAGTTTTGGGACCTCGGAAATTATCATGAGCAAAATTTGAAACGAAAGCGGAAACAAAACATTGATTAATTAACTGGGTTTACTTATTTCCTGCTGACGAAGAAAACATTCCAATTTGTAAAAAAATTTTGCTCGGATTTCTTTGTTTAGGTAAAAAGAGAATAGAAACGGTTCAAAAAAAGATTTTAAATAAGCAGCCTTTGACAAATTTAACAGGTGGGCGACGTGAAAATCATGTTAAATTATCGGAAGATATAAAAAAAATGATTGAAGAGCATTTCTCACTATAAACGTCAATCTACGAACCTTAAATATTTTGAAAACCCATCGTTGAATCTCAAAACTTTTTACAAATTATTCGAAAAATATTACTTTGAACAAACCGGGCATAAATTAACAATATGTACAACTATCTGTTTTAAACATTTTAACCATAATGTCGGCTTCGCTTTCAAACTTCCTCGATCTGATGCATGCAATACTTGCTATAAAAGTGAGACAGAAGAAGTGACAAGTGAAGGCTTAATTAAACACAAAGAAAGTGCTCGAACTTATTTATCATTGAAAAATTTTACAAACTGTTAGTATGGTTTTTTTAAATTTAATGTGCACATACAGAACACGGGCACAAGCTACGTTTCCTCTTCTTGAAGGGATTGTAAAAAAGGAGCAAAAACTGTATGCAATTTTATTCAGTACGCAATAATAAAGGAGTTTGAGAAAGTCAAATTCAGCTCCATAACTCTATTTTCAGATGGATGCCCCGGAAAAAAAATAAAAATTAAACTGTATTTAATCTTTTGCTTCTATTGTTTATTCATTTGCAAATTGAAATTAGGTATATCGTTCCAGTTCGTGGACACTCCTATTGCCAATGTGATAGGAATTTTGGCACATATTCGCACAAACCAACAAAATTAGAGCGCATTGAAACGCCGGATGAAAATATGGAATTGATTTAAAGCGCTCGTTACCCTCCATTTACTGTGATTACGAAATGTGAAGATTTTTTGTAGGATTTTGAAAAAGTTCGAAAAATGTTCAAATTAGTAAAGCTTTTGTTTGCATTTTTTCCCCGACGGAAAGGTAGACGTTTATGATAATTATGAATTGGAGAAGGCAACTACTTTTTTTTTACTACTAATCTTATACTAAAAGATCTTCAAAGAATTTGTCCACCTCGAATTGGACTAAAATCGGCTAAAATGAAAGATGTGAAAAGTATTTTTAATTTTCTAAGCGTCCCTGGAAAAGAATTCTTTGAATATTATTTTTCGCAATTTACTCAAAATAATTCTGCCGAAGACAACACTGAAGAAAGTGATGAACATGATTAAATTATTTATAAAGAAATCGTAAAGTTATCATATAAATATTGTGTAAGTTTTAATTTTTATAATTTATTATAAAAAAATAATAAAAAAATGTAAATTATAATGTCTTCATCATTATTTTGGTAGCCGGGACCTTCCAATCGTCCGCTGTTATACAGACGTTGATATTGCAGGACGAGCTAGTACGCTTACGGGACAGCGCTGAGATCTTAAATCAATTGTGACTTTAAAACTATAAGACATAATTGCCTGATTTTTTTCCAAAAAAACTTTCTCTAATCCTAATAAAAGTTTAGGTGACCGTTCATTTTAATTTTCTGAAAATTCGTTCGACCCCCGACGTGTTTAAAACTTTCAATATCTAATTTACGCCGTGAGAAGAATAAAAATCGTTGTAAATTTTTAGTCACAATTCATTCAAATTCTATAAATACCGTTAGTTTCATTATATGATGGTGCATATTTTCTGAAATTTTTATTACAAAATTGCTATTAATGCAGAAGTTATGGCGAGTTGAACACTAAAAATTCGTATTTTGCGATTGCAGAAAAAAGTAACATTTTCTTGATTATTTCGAAAACTAATAAAGTTATCACATTTATTTATAGGACTAAAAATATGCGCAATAAAATGTTCTATTGGAATGTTATTAAAACATTAAAAATTGACCTGAAAAAAAGATGACCCAGGGGCCAACTAAAACGACAGCGTTTCGGGCTTTTTGATCGCCAGCAGTTCAATTAAGCTTTTGACAGTACAGTAGCACACAAATTAGTTGAAAAAGTAATTTAAAATCTATTATTTAAATACTATGCCATAGAAAAAAGAGTATTGCCTTTTCATTGTTCACATCTATAAAGGACAATTAAGAAAACACATCGAGACTATTACGAAACATTGATTCTAATTGAAAATCGTAAATGTTCTAAACTTGTAAAATTTGTTTTGATTTTAAAAGAATGTTGTGCACCACTACTGAGTGAGAGACTTCACATGATTTATAGAATTTGTTAAGAGACACATAATTTGCATGTGATTAAAGGCAAGGTGAACTGCACAACGTAGGCAAACACCAATTTTGTTAATCTTACATCGTCGGTTTCCTCGAAAATGTAAAAGCGTCGAGGTATCATACCGTAAACTTCGCAAAAACATCCCTGCTAGCCAAGAAATTTGTTATTTATATAGGATTAAATGTTGAAAATGTAGAGAAATAAATTAAACAGTATAAAAAATAGAACGTTTTAAAGTAAATTTTTTGATACGAAAATAATCTTCATGTAATGTATGTATTTTAAATGTAAATAATATTTCCAATAAAAATTAGAAAGAGAATGTTCCTCTGACCTCTGACGATCCACCCAGAAAATCAGGAATGAACTGTTCATCGATGTAATCACTGAGACCTCCAACTCCTGGTTCTTGATAATCAGTACCGCAGTAGAATATAAATTTATTGCGTGTATTTTCGTCTGAAATTAGATTTTACAGTAAAAGTCACAAAACCAAGTTTAAATTCCTTTTTAGCGTCCAATATTCAAGCCTATCTACCAAATCTTTAGATTAAAAAACAAGTTAAGAATCTAACAATTGAATTTGGACAACCCATTCTCAAATAGTTCTATTCAAAATGAAAAAAAAAAATTAAAATAAGTAAGGAAAGAAATACCAACATTTCAATGTTTTCTGAAAATATTTTTGAAGGCAATGAAAACCAAGCTGTCAACAGCCTGGTTTAAATAGGTTGGAAATGAAAATTTCGAGTTGGATAAATAGGAAGTAAAAAAAATGATCGATAATTTTTCTTACGGATGAATGTACTGATCAGCGTCCACAAAATAGGGAAGCATCTAGGTGCCCGCATGATCAAAACTCTTCCCATGGTCTCAGGATAATTTGCTTCCACAATCTCGATTATTCGAAGAAGAGCCTGCAAAAACTTTTTATGCAAATCTGCTCGCCAAAATAAAACCTAATAATACCACCTTGAGAAATGCGTTAATGTGCTTACCTTAATTCCAGGCCTCCACAAATGTCGCATATTTAAACCCTCCAAATCAATGAGAATGGTCCACTGAGAAACTGGATGGCCCCAGACATTAGTCGCCTCGTCCATCAATTGCAGGCCTTCTTCGCAAATGTGTAAAGCCTAATAAATTAAATTAAATCAATCAGATTAGATGAACATACATTGATTTAATAATTCACTCGGTAAGCTTTAACTTACAAGCAAAAGCAATTCATCCTCTCCAATCGACTTAAGCAATCCTTTAACATCCATTTGCCCGAGTCGTAAAATATAAAGTGGACGGCCCTCTGTAAAAAAAGAATTCTTATTAAAAGTATTATTCTTAAAAAAGAAAACTATTTACCTAAAAATCACCTTTATCGAAATGATGCCAGCCACCAGGAAAATAATCCTTGACGACTTGCGGCATTTCGTATTCTTCTAAAAGTTTATCTATCTGGTACTTCTTTCTCCAATGAAGAGACTGAGTCAGCATTTCCTTGGCTTTTTCCACTGAAAATTCACTAGCCCGCAAAAAGCGAAGTAAAGTCGCATCTCCTGGCACTGAACTTCCTCTCAATTCTTCTATGCTGTGTCTTACTTGAACGAGACAACTTTCTTGCATCATATCCAATTTTCCGAGATACCTTTCTATGTAATCCGAAGAAAGTTGCATATCTAAAACACAATATTATGCGTCAAAATTTGTAAGACTGCAATCAGGGTGTCTAATTAAATTCTGGAAACAAATTCCCTGGCAATTTCTGCTTTTGCGAGTTTATTATAAATAACGTATTTTTTTAGTTTCTGGGCATTCGATCAATACGTTAAATTTAGAAAGCTTTGACAAAATATATCACAAGATATTTTTAAATATATTAGCATCATTGTTTAATTAAACAACTAAATAATACTGAAAATTAAAATCATCATTTTTTGAATGTTCTATTCAAAGTGCTTGAATGTGAATAATAATTCAAATTTTTATTTTATAATTTTATATTTAAAATTCAGTGCATATTTGGGTAAACTTAATGTGCATAATATATTAAATTCAATGTAAACTGCTTCAAATTCCTAACTTTTCAAGTGAAAATATTGTATTTTCAATGAGAATAATAAAATTTTAAACAAACAGTTCAGTTTTACAACAAAAGGATTAATTTTTTACCATTAGAGATGATTTTTTAATAAAATAGCTAAATTCTCAAACAAGCACTTGAATTTTCAACTAAACAATTTTTTTAACCAAATAGTTGAATTTTGAACTAAACAAGATCAGCTTTCAACCAAAAATGAAAGTTTAATTTTTATATAAAAACAATAATTTTCAACTAAAAAAAGACATTTTTCAATCAAAGTGATGAATTTTTAACTGAAATGATGAATCATTAAGTAGAATAAATTAATTATAAACCAGAACGAGGAATGTTTAACAAAGGTTTTTAACTTTCAATCAAGTAGTATTAATTTAGCATTTATCAAAAAGACGATTTTTCAACCAAATAGCTAATTTTTCATTCATAGAGATAAATTTTTAATTAAAATTATGAAACTTCGACAAAAAAAAATTTAATGAAAAAAAAGTTCATTTTTCAATCAAGCAATTAAGTTTTAATTCCTAGAGATAAATTCTGATTAAAATGTAGTAGTTATATTTCAACTAATACAGATTTTAATTTTTAATAAAAAATAGTTGAACTAAATAGAAAAGGGCGAATTTTCAGTCAAGAAGATTAATTTTCTATAAAAAATACCGAATGTTCAACAAATTACGTGAATTTACAATTAAAAGCAACGAATGTTTAACCAAAAATATAATAGTTCAATGTTCAGTTAAAAAAATAAAGTTGAAACAAAACAAAAAAACGAATTTTCAAACAAATAGTTAAATACAGTAATATAAAGCTACTTTTTCAAATGAAGAATCATAGTTATTCAATTTTATAAAGAAATTTAAACAAAAAAGTGATCACTCCTCGAAAAAATTCCCTGACTAAACAAAATTCTAGGAAATTTCCACGCATATAAAAATTCCGTGACAATTCCAGATTTCCCAGGTTTTCCAGGTAAGGCAGACACCCTATAAAATAGATTAGAGTCTTCAATATAGATTTGCATACCTCGAGTACTGGGTAATTTTGTATCAAATGAACATGCTTCTTTCGGTGACGTTGGTTCTTTGATTTCTTCTAAACATCTAAAACAATATGAGTTGAAAAAATTATGCAAAAATTGAATTGAATACATTATTTTCTAAATAAAAATTATTTGAATAATCTACATTTTTTCGTCTTCTGGTGAAGGTAAGTTTTCTGGTGGTACCCAAGGGTCTACGTACGTAATACCATCTTCTTTCATCTGGCTGATAAAGAACTCTATTATCTCCTTTCCCTGAAATTAATGATACTTTAGGAATCCAATTGTCATTGTTCATTCGAATTCAATAATTAATTTGAATACTGCACTTTCAACAATTGTGCATAAGGATTATCTGATTTGTAATTTCAAAATATACCTTTGAAATATTCTGTGCATATTGCTTCATGGCTAACTTTTCCATTGAATTTTCAAATCCAAAAAAGTTCTTGATATCCAGACTAGCAGTTTGCTCAAAACAGGTCCATTCTGGATTTTCTGGGTGAATCTTAATATACATTTTTAATTTAATAAACCCTAATGGTAACTTTGAACCAATCAATTTTTTTATTTTATAGTAAATAAAGTTTTAACAGTTGGATTATAATTGAACAATACTTACGAAATATCTACATTTTTCTAAAACAGTAACTCTCGATGCAAAACTTTCATTGTAAGCCTCAATTTCTAAAATACTGTTGCGACGATCTAGGACGTTTCTCTGAATAAAATATATAAAGTCTACGCCTATTATCTGTAAAAGAAATTATAAATTTATTTTCATTATTGTTAGTGAATAGTCAGTTACAGAAAAAACACAGTTAATATAATATCAATTAGTATATAATAGGTACAAAACTTGTAATTTTATATTCTAAATTATAACTCATGATTTCCAAAATTGTAATTAATATACATATAATAAATAATGTGAGCACCTTCTTTAGAATATACGGTGCATCCACATTTAATTTGCATCTTCTCTCTGTCGTTCTGATTGCCCCACCTTGACTTTCTTCATCTAAAGTAACTTCGCAACCGACAAAGACTGGAATTTGTGGGCAGGTTGGGAAACGTCGTTCATATGCCTTAAAAACATTAATCTATTGTAAGTACTCAATTTTTCTTAAAGTGTGTTAAATTTCATAAATGAAGATACAAAATATCTAGCAATTGACGAACTAAAAAACTATATATTGATTAATTTTCTACTACTAATAGAGCAGTGATGGAACGTAACTAGTTTTTATTTTAATACTTATTTTTTGTTGTTACAATAGTGGTAACGAGGTTGTTTTTGTAATTAAGAAGCGAATTGGTCACTAGTTACATTTTTATAATAACAGTTACTATAACAAACGTTACCTTTTTAGTTACTTTCGAAATATAGTTCACAAACATTTTTTTCTTACAATCATAATGATCATATTGATGAGTCTAATTTACATGAAAAAAAAATCTATGCAAACCGAAAAAGTGACTTATTTCTAACTCCAAGAGTGAGTAAAATTGAAAAAAATCGACGAAGATCATAAAAAATCAACGTGAATTAAAAAAAATCAAAATAGTCCACTGACTTCAGTAAAAATGAAGTGAATTTATAAGAATGCAAAATAATTTAGATTGAGTTGATAAAATGAAGGAATTTTAAAGAATTCAAGCTAAATTAATACAAATTCAGGGTGAATTCGAAAATAAATCAAATGATCTAATTGAAACAAAAATCCAAAATATTCCAATGATTTCAGTAAATTTTTAGGGAATTTAGGATAATTTAAGGGAATTCAAGAGATTTTGATTGTAGTTAGAAGAATTTGAAAGAATGCAATGGAACAAAATTTAAAAAATGAAATGAACGGAATTCAAGGAATTCAACAGTATTTATTTGCTTTGAAAAAAATCGGCAACTAAGAAAACCAACGTATTAAATAAAATTTGAGTGAATTGAAAAATGGTAAAAATACAGTGAAATTCTGAGATAGGGCCCTCTGATATAGTTCTTCCGAGAATTGAAGTCGCCTGGCAAGTAGGAGTAAAAGGAGCTGTGGTGGGTCACACAGACGTGAACGCGTTTTCATTCGAAACCGCACTCTATCTGGTTAATTCCCCACTTTCTCTGACTCCAAAACCGGGACAGTCTCAGAGTTACACTATATTTTGAAAATACATCGAATTCATTAAATTTGTAATTAACTGACAAAACTTCAAGTGAATGAAAAATAATTGTGGGTAAATTACAAAACTATTTTTCAAAATAATTGAAGCTAAATTAATAAGAATTGAGGGTAAAGTCCAAATTAATTAATTTTTTTAAACTCAAAATATTGCAATGATTTCAGTAAAATAATTTTAGTGAATTTAGAAGAACTAAAGGAAATTCAAGAAAATTGATGAACCATAGCAGACAGAAAAGTCTTTCATTCTTACATAAAACAGTTTTTGCACGTCGTTGCTATTCTTTAAGTGATAAGCGATTTAGATACATAACTTATTTCAAAAAATGGGTACCTTAATGCTTCAGGTATATAATTTTGCAAAAGAAGCTGTTATTCATTTAAATTATCTTTTTTTTTAAAATTTAATTCGAAAAACTTCACCAAACATTGAACCATGTTAATTATGCAGTATAAGATTGAGGCAGGGTCAAATTTCACCCCATTAAAATTTTAATTTGTACATGCACATCAATTTGGTTTATGTGCAAATGTTATTTTATCATTTTTCATAAGTTAAGTTAATTTTGCGTCGGATAAGCTATAGTTTAAAGAATTTAATTAACTCTGTAACAAGATATAATTTTCCTAATATTGGCCAGGGTGGGAATTTGAATTATAAATTATGCACAAATTTGAAACAGACATTAAAAAAGGAAGTATTTACGCATACCGAAAACCTCACTAAATGTGCTGAAATTTTGGTGCACGTAGCCACGGCCATTAAAAAATAATCAAATTTGTACAAAATCTATAATCTCGAATCCATAATTTTACTTGAATATGTTTTTAAATATTGTTCTATAGATGTACCTAATATTAAAATATCTTTCTGATAAAAAGTAAACAAATATAATACTTGTTAAATATTTTCAACACCATTCATTCTAACTTTGAACCCAGAATAGAAACAATGATGTTAAAGAAAATCGAAATATTGATTCCCGCACTGGAACAATTTCGAGCAATGTCAAACTCGTCCGTCAAGTTTCTCGTGCATTTAAAAGGCACGTGATAATCACGAGAAACATTACTGGTAGCCTTGATTGTATAAGAAATAAAGCTAAGAGCCACTTGTGTTTTGCACGTTTATTGCAGTACATTACAGCCTAATCAAAAAAATTGAATAAGTACAAGAGACCAAGTTACATCAACAGAGGAAAAATTATGCCACCCACGCAAATTGCGAATATTTTCAGAATGACTTTTGACATTTCGGAATACTGATTTACTCCACTTTCGACAGAAATACCTTTCATAAAAAAAAAACAATGACAATTTCTTTGTTTATGGACGTTCAAATGTAGCTCAAGAGTGCGGAGAAGTATTTGGAAAGTAGGTGAATGCCAAGCAATGAATATTTAATAACAAGCGCAAAGGCTATTTCTATATAAACATACCATCATGACAAGTGCGAAAGGGTGTTTGTAAACCCGAACAGGTGATTGGTATTGTTGAACCATTGTGGAGAATTTTTCACAACAGGAATGAGAATCAGTCTGTGCCTGTTCACATAGACGGCCAAGTAATTCAAGCAATTGAAATTAATAAATTTTGGTACGGAATTCAATCACTGAAGTACTGACATTTCATAGCTTGATCGCTCGACGTTCCTTGACGTGCCTTGACGTCACAACACCACTCATTGCCACTCGCCACTCTCGCCAGTCACTGGAAACTTGATGAGTGATGAGCATCCGCTCTTTGTCCGCGGCGGCGGAGGGAGAGATCGGATGCAGAGGTTTATTTTTTTACCGTTGAAGTCGCTAGTAAACACAATCTTTAAAGACCGGGAATTTTCATATTAACAAATTTCTAAAGTATTCATTTTAATAACTACCAAAAATAAGTAATACACGTTTCATATTTTGACTACCTTATTATCAAAATAATATAATAAAATAATAATACAATAAGATAGCTCTATATTTATGGTTGAAAATTTGCCAAATTGTTTAGTTTTTAATATGTATAGTTTAAAATTATACAATTTTAAATATCTTTTTGAAATAGGTCTGACTTGAAGATTTGCAACTGAATAAGTGAATATCCGTTAATTTGTATGATGTATATTTTAAAATAATGTAATTTTGAATGTTTTTTTTATAGTTCACTTTTATAGATTTAGCATTAAAAATTCATCAATTTGGAGATGTATAATTAAAAATTCTCAATTGTTCAAGATTTTAAAGATAAAAAGTTAAACTTACAATTTTCCCTCATTTAAATTAAAGAAATTGAGAATGTAAATCATCAAAACTACCGCTTTTTAATTCAGTGCTTGACAGTAACGCGTTATTTCTAACCAGGGATGAGAAAGTAAAATACCCATCTAATTTACGTAGATTTTTACGGTAAGTTACATGTATATGGGACTTTACGTTCTGCGCACGTTCTGCCGATGCGTTTTCCAACACTAGAGATGAGGGGAGAAATTGTTCAACGCCAGTAAAAAGAGAATCCGTAAAAATTGGGCTGATAAATGCGCCACCTTGGCGGTCCGACCTGGAGTTACTTCGTATGTCCAGATGCGCGTCGGTAACTTTTGAAAGTTGAGAAATTTAGAAATGACTTACCACTGGAGTTTCTACTAAACGAGTTATCACTATTATTACAAACTGCAATATGCAAAATTATTTAACCCTAAAAATGATAAATATTTCATAATTTACAATTATTTGTATGATTTTCAATTAGCATTAAGAAGTTAAATTATCTTTTTTTAGATGAATAATCTTTTACATATTTCGTAAAAATGTCTTAAAATACACTCCCTGAGAATTTTATGCACTTTTGTCTATGTATTTTTGAATTTTCATATTTTTGACATTTCCCCATTCCAATTCTAATTTTTTCACTTCAACCATCATAGACTGGAATAAGTATATAAAAAGTCATCAATTTATGTATATTTCAGGACATTATTTTTGATATATTCCACTTCAATTATATTTTAAAAAAACCTTTTTTTTGGAAAACAGAATTTTATCAATACTACAAAGCTTCCTTCATGAAGAAGTAAAAATGGTTAATAATCTATTAAAAAAAGATAACTATTTCTAGATCATATAATTTCGTTTAATTAACTTTGAACTTCATTATAAATTATAATTCATTACATTAGGCTAACTTTTAATTGCATAGATAATTAAAAGTCCAAGGATTAATTAGTATTTTTATGTGTGCCTTAATTTTTTTATGTGTTTCTAGAAAAAAGTCGAGATAAAAGTTAATTTATTAATTTTAATAAAAAGATTTTAAATCAAACAATTGGTATACTTGTATAAATAAAATAAATGAATTTACTTTTTAAAATATTCAAAATTTATTTAAC
>JAAAKG020141850.1:0-11756 GCA_010014905.2 Druon quercuslanigerum | reverse complement strand
TTTGAAACAACTTAATTAGTTTCAATTCTCCTGACCCTAAAGCCAACAACTTACATCAACAATTTCTACAAAATATATATACATATATGATCTTGTAAGATTTTGAATTTTTTAAAGATATTTCAAGGATTATTTTACATTTAAAGGGATTATGATAACTTTCTATGGGATTTTGAGATATCAAGCCACTTCGAGAATTTTATGAGATTTCAAAGTTAGTCACGGGATTTCAAATTATTTTAAAGGATTTTACGCAATGCCGAATTTTTCTGAAGAATTTTAAAAGATGTTAGTGGATTTTAATTAGACTTGGAAGATTTCAATAAATTTAAAAAGAATTTAAGAAGCATAAAGCAGTCTTGACGATTTAACGGGATTTCAATGAATTTTAAGAGATTTCAAAAGACTTTAAAGTGTATCTATGAATTTTAGAGGATTTCGCAAAATTTTTAAAAATTAAACGGAATTTTACAGGATTTCTAAGTATAATTAGGGATTTTAAGGAATTTTAAAGAATTTTAATTAATTTATAAAGATTTTAATGTTAAGGGTCGCAAGGAAAAACGATCAAAGTCCACTTTTGTAAATTTTACACAATAAAGATTGAAAAGTTTCGATCGTTTGCACAAGACCGATAAATATAAAAGAATGTAACCAATTATATATCCTTGTTCCTAAATAATTTATTTCAAAATACAAAATGGAGGAAACTAACAATTATTAATTTATTAATAATTATTAAGGAAAATGTAAAGACTTGTATTTCTCCCTAATTGCCAAAAATTAAGTAATATCGATATCTATATATACCATTGAGAAATTTCACTAGAAATTAGAACACATCGAAAATTGAAAATATTTCAGATAATGCTATAGCGGCAATATATACGTTGTCCCAGGAGAATTGTCCTTCCTTGTAATGGCGGATAGAAAAAAAAATCAAGTCGAAAAGTCCCAAGCCATTTTTGGTTTCGGTGCATATTTTGGGTACTACAGGGCATTGAAAATGCATGTAGGTGAACAGTTAGTAAACTTTTTTGGATTCCCTTAAAAGCTTTAGAATTCACGTTTAATTGTTGTAAATCCCTTCAAGCCTTTAGAATTCTGCAGAATTCTCTCGATTTCCTAGGTTTCACGTGTAATCTTTTGAGTTCCCTTAAAATTGTTTTGAAATTCTCTTGAAATACTTAGGATGTAACTTGATTTATTTTAAATTTTCTAAATTATTCTCAAAACATGAACCTTTTTCAACTATTTTGAAACTTAGCAACTTTGGTTGACGAATGAACAGCTACTGAATTAGGATGCACACGTTTTTGTTTAATTCTGCAGAATCATATACGAATATTTGAGTTGACTTGGAATCATTTGTATTCTTTTATAGGTTTTTTTTTTAATTTTCGTAAAATATTTACAACACATGTTAAATTATTTAAAATTGTTTAAAAGTCTTTTGAATTCTGCAGAATGCTATCGCTTTTTTAGAACTCAACCATAATCTTTTGAATTCCTTTAAAGATCTTTGAATTATTATTATTATTATTACACCATTAAGCCGTTTCCCTTTCGGGGTAGGGTTGACTCACTCGGTAGGGAGGGGAGTAGTGTGAGGAGGGGGTTATCAAATTTTTAGATTGATCTGGAATTCTCGCGTTGAATTCTCTTGAATGATTCAGAATATAAATTGATTTATTTTTAATTTGGTAAATTCTTCTTAAAATATGAAATTCTTTTTAATTATTTCCAAATAAATCAACTTTGGTCGACGATGAACTACTACTGAATTAGGATGGACTCGTTTTTTCTTGAATCTGCAGAATTCAAAAGGCTTGAAGGGATTTACAACGTGAATTTTAAAGATTTTAAGGGAATTTTCGAAAGTTCTTAAAGGTTTCAACTAAATTCAAAGACTACTACAGAATTCTTTAGAATTCAAAAAACGTTTAAATTCTTATTCACAAGTAGTTAAACCGATGACCAAAGATGATGACTTTGGAAACAGTTGAAGAGAATTCTATGCTCTTAGAAGAATTGAGAGAACTCAATACATTTGATTGGATTATACATGAATCAGGGTTATTATTTTGGACAGTCCTTGATTATTTGCGATAATATGCGATTTAGCTGGGCTCACTGAAATTATTTGCGCTACGACCACTAAATTTCTGTGAACCTGGCCTAGATGTCCATTTTTTCCATGCACCGAAATTCGGTAAGCAATTGTTTTATCTCGAACATGTTTAAATATAAAAACTAATATATTCCATTTGTTTTTTTGTTTTTTGTTTTGAATGCTCGATTTAAGGTGAAGTTACCGTTTTATGAGACATTGCTCTTCGGGGTCGCACGCACACTTGGGACTTTTCGACTTGAATTTTTTTTTCTATACGCCATTACAAGGAACGACAATTCTCCTGGGACACCCTGTATAATTCTTTATTTATACCGACTGTAATGCACGTTAGCGAGATCCGGATCTATACTCAAAGAAAGGATAAGAGTAGAATTAACGTGATTAGCATGAAATTCCTGCGCATGGTGTATGAAGGACAAATAAATGACAGGTAGCACGGAGGCAGGTCGCATAAGAAAATGCATGGACGTGAAGGACGCTAAATAGGTATCCTATAGCAGAAAAGTGTGGCGACAAAAAGTTTATAAGCAAAGCATCAGAAAGAGTGTTAGTGGAGTTAATGATGCCTGAAATAAAAGATCTTGGATACTAATGGGCCCAGGTGGGGAGCTTTACATGATGACTTTGTGAGGATCTTCACCTGGGTGAAGAAGAGAGGTGAAACTAGAAATATTGATCAGAGACCTAGGTTATTTAATTAATTAAAATTTATTTTATTATTATTATTATGTAATTCATTTAAACGGACAACACGGAAATTCTAGATCTTTATAAAAAAGCTACACGTCCCTTCTTTGCCGAGTGAGTCATGCTTAACCCGAAAAAGATATGGCGGTAAATGCGGATTTTTTTTTAGGATTTTAAAGATTTCAAGCGATAATGTTTTTAAAGAAATTTCATGAGATTGTGTAATACAAATAAAATATCAAATGCCTCCAAAGATGTTGAATGACATATTTTAAGAAAAGAATTAGAAAGAGGAAACTTACATAGGATTTCGTAAGTTTTTTTGGACCCCTTCCACCCCGAAATATCTTGTGTTATTAATGGTCGCTCCCTTGTCAATTCATATAATGCCAAACTTTTATATGATGTCAAAATATCAAAATATGTGTTCGTTGACTTTTTATTTCAGATTTTTTAGATGTCCCAGGTGGGCGATGAAGTTCAGAATTGATGTTGACTTTCAACCAAACGAATGTCAGTCGATGATTTACACAAGCTCTCGTAACGAATCTATTAATTATTTATGGGGTTGCGAAATTTATTTGCTGAGAGCCCCAGGGAGTCTCTGGCCTATGGCCTCCGGACTCCCCATGAGTGCGTGCCTAATATAATGGTTGCGCCTCCAAAGTTCACCTACGACGAATCGATCACCACAGGATCTATAATTCTATAGTATCTAGAAAATGAATTTTTTTCCTAAGAACTTCATTACGTTTTTTGAAATTTATCTGTAGAGCGTGCTTAATGCTACTGCTATAACTTTATTTCTTGGGATAATAATTCAGAAAAGCACTAAGGAGAGAAATGAATTTTCCCGCCCAACGATTTAAAAGCAAGGAAATTAAAGGATTCAAGGATGGGCATGAGGGATCGCCCAGAAACTTAGCATCCCAAAATTTTAGAATTATGTTATATTATAATTATAAATGTTAGAAACTCTAAACTTTGAAAGTGAAACGTTTAAAATTTCAAAGGAAACGTTTAATGTTAATAGAAAAACAACAAAAATACGCTTTCTTGATTATTTAATAACTAAATACATTTTCTTTTGGTATAATTAGTTCTGCAGAACTGTTATTTTAATTAATGCTTTAATAAATGATTATTCATACATAGTCACTACGTTGCAATGAGATATTAGAGGCCTCTTGCAACTGATATATTAGGGGAATTTTTCAATTAAAAAAAACAGCCAAAAAGGATTTTTTGCCAAAAGAGGTAAATTTTCGAAAAAAAAATTATTGTCAACCAAAAAATTGCAATAGTAAAAAAGTAGTAGAATTTTTAAGCAACAGAGTCTAATTGTTGACAAAATAGTTGAACTTTCAAACAAAAAAGATTAAAATTTAACCTTGAATAGATGAATTTTCAAACCAAAGATACAATTTTTGTTAAAAGCCGGTAACATTTTCGACCTAAAATTTTTGACCCTAAAATGAAATCGGTAAATTGTCAGTTTAGTAAATTATTATTTATGAACGAAGAAACTTTAAACCAGTTGAATTCAGCCTAAATCCTCAAATAAAAAAATTAATTTTCATTAAAAAGTCTTATTTTTCTGATCAAAAATACGAATTTACAACAAAACATATGTATTTTTTAAGAAATAGTTGATTTGTCAACTTTTAAATGATACATTTTTAACCAAATACAAATATTACTTTTTAATAAAAAAAAGACTTTTTTACAAAAAAGTTACATTTTCAACCTAAGAGGTAAATCTAAAACAAAGTAAATGTTTAACAAATTAGTTTAACATTCAACGAAGTAGTTGGATTTTTAACAAAATATTTAAATTTTTATGCAACGAGATGATATTTCCGAGGATATTTACACGCAGAATGTTCTACTAGAAAAGACGGATTTTCAACAAAATGCTTCAATTTTCAAAAAGATAAATGATCTTCGAAACAGTTAAATTTTCAACCTAAAAATATGATTTTCTTCAAAAAAATATTCATTTTTATGCAAGAAGATAAATTTCCTTTCACAGTAGATGAATTTTCAAACAAAAAAAAAACAAAATAAAATCGTTAAATTTGTAAATGGAAAAGATCATTCATTAAAAATATCAATTTCCGAATAAGAATAAAATAGTAACACTTTTAGGTGGCAAATTATTACTGAAAAAAATCTTAAGACTGTAGTTAAATTTTCAACAAAAGAGATGAGTTTTTATTTAAGAAGATTAATTTTCTTCCAAAAGACACGAATTTTCAAAAAAAAATGTACATGAATTTTTACCTAGAAGATTAATTTTCTAAAAATGAAGTAGTTAAAATTTCGACCAACTATATAAATCTTCAACAAAAACAAAATAAATTTGTAATAATATGATTCAACCAACTATTTGAATTTTTGTTTTTGGCAAAATTAAGTTCACGTTTCTGAGTTTAAACTTAGCTTAGGGGAGATTATAATTTTTGTTGGTTAGTTATCAAAGAATAATTTTCGCTAATATACTTTGAATTTTGATGCTCTCAACTACCCGTTTTTGAGTTCCCCGAAAAACTGAAATTGACAATTTGGCACAAAATTGAGGCACATGAGCTCTGTTTTTCCTCTATTTGCCATGAACTATTTTTATTTAACAAATCAAATGTTTTTAATATTTCTAGCTAACTTCATAATTGTCTAAATAATTTACATTTGTTTAAATGATCTTATTTTTCTACTGACTTATTGAAAGGTACTTTTCTGAATTTTATCGAACAATTAGCATTTAAAATTGTTTAAAAAATGAATGAATATTTTTTACCTGTAACTCATTCTTAAAAAGAGATAGAAGACTCTAGATTTTTAAACTTTTGTTAACTTTGTCGTTTATCATTAAATATCTACGTCATTACGATATTATTATCGTATAGTTAAAAAACTCGTAATTGTTTGAAACTATTATCCAATTGTTTAAACATTTTATTAAAGATATATTGTACATTTTAAAGAAAAACCAATAACAAAATTTGATAATTATTTTTTTGAGAATTTGTATATCTTAATCTTTTACATATTTATAATAAGCGACAGACTCAACCAATTGTAGGCAAAAAGCTGACTTTTATGTATTATTTCCATAAAAATGTGCAATAAATTTAAATAAATAGTGTTAACAACCGCCTTAATTATAGCAGAAGAATAATTTAATCATTTTCTATGTGGGAAAATTATAGATACTATACACAATATTTTCCACTATCTATACGAATTTTTCCGCCTGGCTAGTTTAATAAATACGAATATATGAATGTTAACTAATTAGCAAAAAATCAACCAAATCAAGAAAAAACTATAGTTTTTAACCTTTCTTTAAATAAAGAATGCTAAGTTTAAACACAAAAATATAAATCTCATCTTTTCGAAAATAAAATTTTTTCCGTTTTAATCTTGTTTGGGATTTTCAGGTGTTTGCGGCGCGTCTTCACATTAATTGATTTAGCTCAAACTTAGATAAAAAATTTTTTCGGGAAGCTCTTAAAATAAAAGCTGGGTGTGGCATGCCCTCTATTGGGAAGTCCATTTTTCGGGCCACCCTAGTATACATATACTGACAAAATTAGGCTAATTGCACCGAAATTTCTGTTTACGTAGCCACTGCCTTAGGTGATAGGTATGTAATAAATGTGAAACTTACATTTAAAACATCATGATTTTGGAATAAATCAAACTTACCTATATCTATGAGGTTGTATAAGTAACCAGAAATATAAAAAATGGTTATAAAAAATAATGCTCCCGTGACGAAGTTATCAAGAAATAAGGCTAAGAAATGAACTGCATTAAGGTACATTTCACTGATAAGTGATTCTCATTTGAAATGGAATCAGCTCTATGTAGCATCTTGTGACATGAAGGACAACCTAAATATAGGTAAAGAACAACAGCAACTCCCGTGAAATAGAAAATATTCTAAAGTGACGTATTTTCTTTGTTAAATGTATTGCAACAGTAAATTTTTATTCTAAATGATACAATGGAGGGCCTGCATTAAAGAACCGTTTATAAAAGTTTAACCTATGGAGTGGGGGGCTGAAAAAAGCTTAAATTCTATTGGTAATTGATCTCTCCAGTTCGAGTGCCAGAAAGTTATGATCAGTTCTTTGATCCAGGCCCTCAATTTTTAAATGATCCAATTTTATTCCAGAAAAATTGTTAATAATTTGAAAATATTAAGTTAACCCTGATCCAATTTAAAAGTAAACAATCAAACAACTGCATCCATGATGAGTTTTCTTTCTTTTCCAGACTATGAATAACTAAAACGGAAGCGACATCTGGGTGATAGGATGATATTTCTAGGCGCCATGGATGCTGAGAGTCGGTGAAGTCGAAAGGCTACTTCGCAAATTACAACCACACCCCTTTGCTACCCTTGCCTGTGGCGACTTCTCGCCCAACGCCGCCACACTAATTGTCCAATGATAGCCGAATCGACTTCAGAAACTATCGCCTTTGTCTTATCTAGTTTCTCCAAAAGCTGATGACATATGGTAAAATTTGTACTGTTGAGTCACTCTTCGTTTAAACCGCAGAATGTGCCAAAAGTGAGTAATCAGACACTCCTTCAAAAGACCCACCCCTTTTTCAAAGGGGTCTATTAACACGAAAAAATCTTTAGAAAATTCGACACGTTTTGATGATTCGGAACAGTTCTTTCAAAGGACTATAGATTTTACGATAATGCTTTCTTTGAGGCTTGCCTTGAAAGTTAATAAGAGGCCCGACTTGGTATAAATTAACAAATTAGTGAAATACGCCCAGTAATTGTTGGTTAGGCAACAGTTATGGTAGATGAATAATATCTGTGTTAGACGGCTTTCAATTCAAGGAGATGACAAAAACTGTAAGAATGAAGTGTTTACGCTCACCGAATTTCGGTGTACCTAGCCACAATCAAATATAGATTAATTAGAATACATACAACATGTTGACAATAGAGACACCTTTTCTTGTTATTCTTAACTGGATCAATCTTCTCAATAAAACTTTTTACAGCTTAATTTAGCATTAATGTATATCGAAAGCCAGTTTTTTCTGAAATTAAAATTGTATTATTAATCACTTTACAAAAAGTGCTTATCTAACGAAAAAAACCTTTGAAAAACACATCCCCTCCATTTTGTCAGAACTTAATGAACTTTTACAATTAATCATTATTTTTATCAATCCAGGAACTCAATAGCTAGAAATCGAATTTTTGTTTTTTATTAAAATTTGCTTTTCTTCATCATCGTCCAAAGTTAATAATACTTGTGCTTCATCCAAAAGGAAAAAAAAAACAATTGCAAAATGCATTTTTATTTTTTCGTCTTTTGTGACTAACATGTATTCCACAAGTGATAATATTTACTTCTCCTGACTTCAAAGATAGCAAGGAAAGCAGACTAAAAGTAGAATATAAGTCTCTTTTTTGCACATACGTAAATTATAGTCATAAATGCAAACTGGGAAGATATGCGAGTGCCAACCGATATATAACTTTTCCATACGCAATATGCATCTTCCAAGGTATGAAATATTATTCATGTCATTAGAAAGTTAACGAAATTTCTTTTTTCTTATTGGTAAGAGAACACTTTTATGCACCTCCATGTAGTAATTTATAATAGTAGTCCAAAGAGGATTTATTCGAGGAAGGTCATGTACAAACGTCTAAGAATGACCCCCTTCGACGAAAATGGTGCGGATCTCAGGACAGTGAGGGTACGTGGGATAGCGTGCGAAAATGATATGGTTGTTATGGCAGAGTCAATCAAAGACTTGCAAAAATTTACGCTATTTAGGAGGAAAAATCACAAAACAATAACAATATGCCTCATTGTTTAGAATCTAAAATACATTTTCTTGAACTACAGATGTAAGAATAGATTGTCTTTCTAGATAAAAAGACAAGTTTTTTTATTTTCGTTAACTTTTATTGGTTAGAGGCAATCGATTCGTTCTGCGGACGGAATTGATAAAAATAAAAATATATTTATTTATTATTCACAGGATTATTGAGAATAGTAATTAAAACAACAGGAAACCTGAACTATTCATTTAATTATTTCTAAGAACACAATTTTTGATAAAATCAATTATTTACCTTTTTTAATTTTCTTAAGAAACATTTTTCAAGCTTCTCACTGAAGAGTAGGTCAATGCTTCTATTAAAAAATTAGACATGAAAAAATAATTCCTTTTGGATAATTGTGAAGTATCGTTGATGGACTTCAAACTCGACTGGCTTTCACATGGCGAATTAGCGAAAATTGTTCGAATTATTAGAAGAACTGGTCAAGCCAAAATTTATTATTACTTTCATATCTCGGTTTTTAATTTCATATTCCTATGATCTGTAAAATTGTTTTCGGGTTCATTCAGTAAAACTGATAAAATAATCCTGCCTTTCAACAACAAAAATAATTACAAATACAAAACGGAAAGACTTTATCATTAAAAATATTGTTAAATAGATTCCAAACACTAATTAAAATGTAAGAATATCCCCAAAAAAATTTCAATTCTATAAAAACTTTTCACGTAACATTGTCATATCCTTTTGTTTTCATAACGTATATCAATTGTTTTTTTATCTTATACGGTTATTATTCAGAATACATTTACAATGCTAAAGTTTTATTTTCTGCGATCGAGTTTAAGTTTATTGTAACAAATATTAATTTCATTAAAAAATACATGCTGGATGCTTTCTACTATTTGTGCTTAGCTTTATGTTTTGATTTTAACAAGTTGATTACCTTTCAAATAAATAAATAAGATGTTAAAACTTATCCAGGTACTTGGCGGAACTTTTTTTTGACAGAAAGTGTTTTTGTTTTGGGATTTCATTCATTTTTTTAGTAACAATGAAAAATTTACATAGAGTAATAATTTTTTGTGACAACATAATAATAAAACTGTGAGATACATTAGACATTTTCTTCAGACATTTCAAACATTTTTGTATCTGCATATTTTAAAATAGTTAATTTTTTATATGATAAATATTGGTGGGTAACTTTTTTACAAAAAAGTGGCATATGTACACGTTATTTAAAATCTTTATGTAAAGTTTTATCTAAAGCTATTAATTGGCCTTAGCTCTTTGTACTTCTCGAGGTTCGTCTGCATATTAAAAATAGTATTTTTTTTTACTAATTGTAATTTAATTCTACGATGGTTTTATTGTTTATAGATCAGTTTCTTTTGGAATAGCGACATACGTATACCTATTTAATTTATCTATTTTAAAGATTCCTTGTGTGGAAAAGTCGCTTCTTTGGCTTAAAATGCCACTACTCATGACGAATATTCATCATTTTAGATAAAATGTCTTTGATTGATAATTGAACTATTTTGTTAAAAATTAACATTTTAAAATAAAAATTTAAGTATTTCTTTTTTAGTTGCAAAAATATTCGGCTGAAAACGTTTTTTAGAATTAAAAAATGTACTGCTTCGTTGAAAATTGATGTATTCTTTGAAAATTCAGCTTTTTCTTTTAATTTTTTTGTTTTGTTTCAGGATTTAACTATTTTATTGAAAATTTGTCTCTTTGGTTTGAATTTGACTGTTTATTCATGCAAAGTTATAATCCTTTTTAGTTGAAATGTTAACTATTATATTTTCGTTAGGGCTTCATCTCTTTGATTGAAACTATTTCATCGAAAAATAGTTTGTTTTTTTGTTAAAACTTTATGTTTTAACTAGAAATTGATCTTTCAATTTTTGCTTGAGAATTTAACTTTTTTAGTTAAAAATCCTTGGTTAAAATTTATGTTCTATGTTGAAATATCGACAATTTGATTGACAAATAAATTACTTTGTTGAAAACAAGCAATTTTTTCAAAAATTAACCTTTTTGGATGACAATTCAACTCTGTTTTTTATTTAATCTGCTTTAGTTGAGGATTCAATTATTTTGTTAAATTCTTGGGTTGAATTGAAACATTTCTTTCCTTGAAGTTTTAATATTCGTCATTTTAGTTAAAAACTCATCTCTCACCATAATTTCAATAAATCTAAAGTAATCCTATTCACTCCAGATTAATCCTAGGTATTCCAGAGTAATTGTGTATAGAGATTTTAACTCAGGGTATACTATTATACACTGGAGTAATTCACCTTCAGTAGAACACTTTTTTTGAATTTATTTCCCCTTCGTCTTACAGATAATATTTCCCACATTGCAGCTTTTTTTCTCATACGGCTATTCAGAATTTTTGTTTTAATTTTTTTCAGTACTCAGTGATAATTCGCTACCGCGAATCTTGATCGAAATAAAATATTTTTTACTCGCTCTCAGGTTGACTAGACCGAGGTATTAAATAGACGATAAAATGCTAAGCCTTTTATCGTTAAATTGATATAGACCAGTTTCTTTTGTCACGACTCAACAATAGGATATTTTTTAAAGATTCTAGGCGAATTGGAGCAAATCCTTTCTACGAATCTCACTCTAGCACGGTCTGGGATGTTCGCAATGAGAAGCTCAGCGGGATGCCATTCACGAGTTGAGGCGTAAAGGAACGGGTTCGAAATGAGTTTTGGGAGATTATCTGGTCCAGTGTTAGTGAAGCATTAAAAGTAAGCCAGCCAGACTGTATTTTGTCAGACGAACAATGCCCTTGTCACAATATCTGCATTTCTATATGCACTCGTGCCGTCGGTCCTTCAACCAATTTCACTCTTCTAAGTCGTCTCACCGGCTATATCATCATTTAGTTTGAAAAAAACAAATTGAAATTTAGTTTTAATTCACCCTATTTAAAAACTCGACTTCTTAAACTATGTAGAAAACTAAGCAGAATATCACGTCAGAAACAACGTTGGAAACGACGCCGGAACTCGATAAAGTACTTTTCAATTGGAAACGGGCGTAGTATATGACGATGTCACTTAAAATAAAAATTTGTTT
>JAAAKG020141849.1:18267-33975 GCA_010014905.2 Druon quercuslanigerum | reverse complement strand
AGCAAATATTTTTATTTTCAATAAATCAATAAATAAATAAAATAAATAATAAATTGATTACCTACCAAAAAGAGCAAATTCTTAACGAAGTACAACAATTTTTAAACAAATAATTGAATTTTCTACCAGAAAATACTAATTTTCAACAAATTAAATAAATAATAATTATTGAAAAAACGAATCTTCTAAAAAAATTTTATATTTTAACAAAAATAATCTTTTTGCGAAACAGTTTAATTTTTAAACAAGTTGATAAATTTTTAACTCAAAAGATGAGATTTCAACACAGCAGATTAATTTTTTTTATCAAAAAAGATTAATGTTTTAGAAAATACATGAATTTTTTAAGCAATGGTTTAATTTTCCTTCGAGAAGATTAATTTTCTTTTAAAAAAGATGAATTTTCAACAAATGACATTATTTTTTCACCCTAAAGTTGAATTTTTAAATTAAAAAAATAATTTTTTACCATAAAAATGGAACACTTAAATTTTCAAAGAAAAAATTTTTATATTTGAAAGAGGAATTATTTAAAAAAGTTTAATTTTCAACTGAATAGATAAATTTTCAAACAAAAAAATTTCGGAAAAACATATAAGCCTTCAAATAAAGCAAATTAATTTTAAAAAAAGTTTTATTTTTAATGAATATATACACAATAAATTGATTATCTACCAAAAAGAAAAATTCTTAGAAAAATACAACAATTTTTAAACAAATAATTGAATTTTCTACCAAAAAGATGAATTTTCAACAAATCAATTAATTTTTGATCCGAATAGTTGAATTTTCAAACTAAAAATATCATATTTTGAATAAAAAATGGAATATTTACATTCCAATTAAAATAATTAATTATTTAAAAAAAATCTTTTTCAAAACATTAGCAATTTTCAACAAATGTTATACTTTTTTTCCAAAAAGTTGATTTTTTAAATTAAAAAGATAATTTTTTAACAAAAAATGGAATACTTAAATTTTCAATAAAAAGTTATTTTTTATTTAACAAAAAGGATCATCTAAAAAACATTTTAATGTTCAACTAAATGGATGAAAAAAAGCTTTTTCAACAAAACACATGATCCTTCAAATAAAGAAAATGAATTTTCAAAAAAAATATTATCATTTTTAATAAATGAATAAGTAAAATAAATAATAAATTGTTCGTCTACCCAAAGAAAAAAATTCTTCACAAAATACAACAATTTTTAAACAAATAATTGAATTTTTTACCAAAAAGATAAATTTTCAACAAATTAATTAATTTTTTATCTAAATAGTCTAATTTTTAGACTAAAAAGATCACATTTTTAATAAAAAATGGAATATTTAAATTTCAAGCAAAATAATTAGTTATTAATAAAAAAAATAATCTTTTAAAAAACATTAGCAATTTTCAACAAATGTTATACTTTTTTATCCAATAAGCTGATTTTTTAAATTAAAAATATAATTTTTTAACAAAAAATGGAATACTTACATTTTCAATAAAAAATTAATTTTTATTTAAAAAACGAATCTTCTAAAAAAATAGTTTACTTTTTAACAAAAAAAAAACCTTTCTGCAAAACAGTTGAATTTTTAAACAAATTGATAAGTTTTAAAATCAAAAGATGAATTTTCAACACAGCAGATTAATTTTTATTATCAACAAAGATTAATGTTTAATAAAATACATGAATTTTCAAAGTAATGGTTTAATTTTCATTCAAGAAGATTAATTTTCTGTCAAAAAGATGAATTTTTAACAAACTACATAATTTTTTTAACAAAAAGTTGATTTTTTTAACTGAAAAGATAATTTTTAAACAAAAAATGGAATACTTAAATTTAAAAAAAAATTATATTTAAAAAACGAGTCATTAAAAAACAGTTTAATTTTTAACTAAATAGATAAATTTATAAAAAAAATTAACTTTCAAATAAAGCAAATGAATTTAAAAAAAAAATTCATTTTTAATAAAGAAATAAATAAAATAAGTAATAAATTGATTACCCACAAAAAAGAACAAATTGCTAACAAAATACAACAATTTTTAAGCAAATAATTGAATTTTCTACCAAAAAGATAAATTTTCAACAAATCAATTAATTTTTTATCTAAATAGTTGAATTTTTAAAATAACAAGATCACATTTTTAATAAAAAATGGAATATTTAAATTTTAAGTAAAATAATTATAATTATTAATTTTAGATGTTAATTTTGTTTGTCTACTGGTCTATATCAATATTATTAAAATATTGATAAATCTTAATATTGTGAAAAAAATTTTTCTATCTCCGCTATTCAGATCCCAGCGGAGATAGAGACATTTTTTTCACAATCTTAAGATTTATCAATATTTCAATAATATTTATATAGACCAGTAGACAAACAAAATTATCATCTAAAATTGATAATCAAATATTTCCTGGTCAATTAAACTAAGATGAACAATTAAAAATAATTAATTATTCATAAAAAACTAATCTTTTACAAAACATTAGCAATTTTCAACAAGTTACTTAATTGTTCATTTAAAAAGTTCAATTTTTTAATTGAAAGGTATTTTTTAAACAAAAAATGGAATACCTGAATTTTCAAACAAATTTTTATATTTAAAAAACAGATTTTTAACAAAATACATCAATTTTTAAACAAATAATAGAATTTTTTAACAAAAAGATGAATTTTTAACAAATTAGATAAATAATTTTTAATGAAAAAACGAATTTTCTGAAAAAACAGTTTACATTTTAACAAAAAAGCTGTCTACAAATCAGTTACATTTTTAAACAAGTAGATAAATTTTATACCAGAAAGGTGAATTTTCAACACAGAAGATTAATTTTTTACCAAAAAATATGAATGCTTAAAAAAAATAAATGAATTTTTAAAGTGATAGTTGAATTTTTAACCAAGAAGATTAATTTCCTGTCAAAAATATTAATCTTCAACAAATTAAATAATTTTTGATCTAAATAGTTGAATTTTTAAACTAATACAGATCACATTTTTAATCAAAAATGAAATATTTAAATTTCAAGTATAATAATAAATTATTAATAAAAAACTAAATCTTTTACGAAACATTAGCATTTTTCACCAAAAAGAGAAGCTTTCTACAAAACCGTTTAATTTTTTAACTACGTAGTTTAATTTTTAAACGAAAAAAGTCAATTTTCAACCAAAATCGGAAAAAAATAAATTTGAAGTGAAACAGTTAGTTTTTAATTGTAAAAAACGAATCTCCTGAATAAATGTTTTATTTTTAAACAAAAATATGGGCCTGATACAGAACACTTGATTTTCAACGAATTAGTTAAATTTTCAACCAAAAAGATTAATTTTCAACAAATTACATAAATAATTTTCAATGAAAAAACAAATCTTCTAAAAAAAAGTTTACTTTTCAACAAAAAAATATTGCTGGAAAACAGTTGAATTATAAAACACGTTGATATATTTTTAACCCAAAAGATGAATTTTCATCACAGAAGATTAATTATTTTACCAAAAAAGATGAACGTTTTCGAAAATGCATGAATTTTTTCAATAATGGTTTAATTTTAATTACGGAAGATTAATTTTTTGTCAAAAAAGATGAACTTTCAACAAATTACATAATTATTTAACCAAAAATTTGATTTTTTTAATTGAAAAGATCACTTTTTTACAAAAAAAATCGATACTTAAATTTTCGATAAAAATTTATTTTTCCTAAAAAAACGAACCATCTAAAAAAACAGTTGAATTTTTAGCTAAATAGATGAATTTAAAAAAAAAAACATTTTTTTAACAACACACATAGCCCTTCAAATAAAGAAATTAATTTTAAAACAAAAGTTATATTTCTAATAAATAAATCAATCAAATAAATAATAAATTGATTATCCACCAAAAATAACAAATTCTTAACAAAAAACAACAATTTTTAAAGAAATAATTGAATTTTCTACCAGAAAAGAATAATTTTTAACAAATTACATAAATAATTTTTAATGAAAAAACGAATCTTCTGAAAAAACAGTTTAGTTTTTAACAGAAAAAATCTTTCTGCGAAGAAGTTAAATTTTTTAACAATTTGACAAATTTTGAACTCAAAAGATGAATTTTCAATACAGTTGATTAGTTTTTTTATAAAAAAAGATTCATGTTTTAGAAAATACATGAATTTTTAAAGTAATGGTTTAATTTTCATTCAAGAAGATTAATTTTCTGTCAAAAGAGATGAATTTTCAACAAATTAAATCATTTTTCAACCAAAAAGTTGAATTTTTTAATTGAAAGGTCACTCTTTAACAAAAAAATCGATACTTAAATTGCCAATTAAAAATTAATTTGTATAGAAAAAACAAATTACCTAAAAAGACAGTTGAACTTTCAACTAAATAGATAAATTTTCAAGAAAAAAATTTGTTTGAAAAAAAACACATGAACCTTCAAATAAAGAAATTAATTTTTTTTTAAATAGTTTCATTTTTAATAAATAAATCAATAAAATAAATAATAAATTGATTATCTACCAAAAAGAACAAATTCTTATCGAAATGCAACAATTTTTAAACAAATAATTGAATTTTCTAACAAAAAGATGAATTTTCAACAAATTACGTAAATATATTTTAATGAAAAAACGAACAGTTGAATTTTCAAAAAAATTGATAAATTTTTAACTCAAAAGATGAATTTTCAACACAGAAGTGTAATTTATTTACAAAAAAGATTAATGTTTTAGAAATTATTTTTTTCCAAAAACTTAAATTTTTAAATTAAAACAAAATTTTTTTAACAAAAAATGGTATACTTAAATTTCCAGTAAAAAAATAATTTTTATTGAAAAAACGGATCATCTCAAAAAAAAAAAATAATAATAATAAAGCAAATTAATTAAAAAAAAGTATTTTCATTTTTAATAAATAAAATTAATAATAAATTGATTATCTACCAAAAATAATTAATTCTTAACAAAATACAACAATTTTAAAATAAATAATTGAATTTTCTACCAGAAAAGATTAATGTTCAACAAATTGCATAAATTTTTAACTAAAAAAAAGAATTTTCACTACAGAAGAATAATTTTTTTATCAAAAAAGATGAATGTTTTGGAAAATATATGATTTTTAAAAGTAATGGTTGAATTTTAATTCAAGAAGATTAATTTTCTGTCAAAAATATGCATTTTCAACAAATTACATAATTTTTTATCCAAAATGTAGAATTTTTAAATTAAAAATATAATTTTTTACCAAAAAATAGAATACTTAAATATTCAATAAAAAATTATTTTTTCTTGGAAAAATTAATAATAATCTAAGCAAAAAACAAATTGGATAAATTTTTTAATTCAGAAGAATGAATTTTTCCTAATTGTTGATTTTTTAACAAAATAATTTAATTTTGAACCCAAAAATATTATTATATTTAATTAATAATAATAGTATAGTAATAATAATAATAATAGTTAGATTTTTTTATTGGGTCCTAATTATTCAGTTTGCAGTTGAATGTTAAAGACCGGAATATGAATTTTTAACAAAAAAGTTCATTTTCAACCAAAAATTTAAATTTTCAACAATAAAGTTCAATTGTCAGTTGCAATAAATTTTTTTTAACAACAAACAAAACGTTTTTTCAACATAATACTTAAGTCTTTAACTAAAACAGATTAATTTTTTAAGTAAACAAATGTGTTATCAGCAAAAAATTTTTTTTTCATTTCCTACAAAGAAAAGATTTTTCAACAAAAAAGATAAATTTTAAACAAAGTGTGTAAATTTTTATCCCAAAAGTTAAATTTTCTACAAATTTTTTGAATTTTTTAGCCGAAAATACAATTTTTTATAAAACAGTGAAATATTAAACGCAGGAATAGTAATTTTCAACAAAAAAGTTTGTTTTTAAACAATCGGTTGATTTTTGAACAAAATAGTTATATTTTCATTTAATAATGAACTTTTAACAAAAAAACAATAATTAGTTAAATTTGTAAAATGAAAGATATCAATTTTTAACAAAAATTGATTTAATTTTCAGTTAAAGTAAATTAATTTTTAAAAACAAACAAAACGTATTTTCAACATAATACTTAAGTCCTTAACTAAAAAAGATTATTTTTTAAAGTAAACAAATGCATTTTCAACAAAAAAATGGTTTTTAATTTTCTACAAAAAAAGTGATTTTCATCAAAAAACACCAGTTTTTTACAGAATGTAAAAATTTTATCCAAAAAGGTTAGATTTTATATAAAATTGTTAAATTGTCTTGCCAGAAATACGAATTTTTTACAAAAAAAACTATATTTCTAATAAAAAAGTTAATTTGTAACCAATTTTTGTACCAAAAAGATGAATTTTTAATAAAATAGTTGACTTTACAATTTAAAAAAATTTCGTGGGCATGAAACAAAAGAAAATCAATGAAATTGTTAAATGTTTAAAACCAAGTGTATAACAAATTCGTTAATCAAAAAAAGTTAGATTTTTTTATTGGTTCCTAATTATTCAATTCGCAATTAAGTGGAAAATCCAGATAAAGAGTGGAATAGGGAAAAGACTGTAATGAGTTATAGACTAAAAAATAATATTTTTAATAAAAATTAAAATTAATTTTTAATCCTTTAAAGATAGTATAAAAAACTGTAAATTTTTCTTGAAAAATAAAGTTAATTTTCCCTTGCACTCTTTTTATTTCAAACTATCCACTTTTAAATTCGGACCTTTTCAAGTAGAAAAATTTTTATTTGATCTAATCGCAATAATATCAGTTGTTGATTTTTCAATATTAAAATATATTCCTCCTTCGAAATTCGAGTAAATATTAATTTTGTAAAATAATTAAGTTTATTCAACTTAGTAAAAAGTTTATAATAGTATGTTTAAATGAGTCCGCGACCCAGCTAGAATGTCTCTTCAAAGCTCGTGATGAATCGCCTTCCATCTCATTAACAGCAAATTACATTTCTCATTCAACGCTTCTTAGGAAGAAACATTCTTTGTTTGACTTTTCGGGCTCAATGGCCTCTAGTTGCTTATTCAATAAAAAAAAAAAAAATTATTTTGTAGTGAAACTTCTTTTGCGAGGGTCGTCAATGGAAAAAAACTACCGAACTAATGGATTCCATATCTCTGTCTCTCTCTTACAATTATACTTTCTATATCCTGTACGTTCTCTCTCTAATCGCGTCTTTATATAGTGCGGTGATTCGCGATTTCTCTAAAGATTCCTCTTCGGCATCCCCACTACTGCCACTCTAGCCAAAGCCTGTGTATGCTCTTTCTCTCTCTTATCACTTTCTCTATCTCTCTGCACTCTCTTATTTTGCGATTTCCTAGAACTCATCATATTTCCCCACGAAAAATTTCAACGTTAATCAATCAGGCGGGTCACACCCCACTGCCGCACACTGTTTTTTTTAGAATTTCTAAAATTAAAAGATAAAAATAAATGTAAAGGGAATTTCAGCGCTTCCGCGGAATAAAAAACTAGTCAAAAATCATGTTTTTTGTTTGAATTAAACGGTTTTTTATTTAAAATAAAAATGATTTTTTTGAAATAATAAATAATACATTTTTCTTAAATTAACCTTCAAACAAAAGAAAAAAGCTTCTCAAGAAAATATTTAAATTCTCAGCCTAAGGATTTTCAACTAAAGTGACAAACCTTCACACCTAAAACGAATTGTCTACAAAATTGTTTAAATTTTTAAACAAATAGTTAAATTTTCAAGAAAAAAAGTATTTCCTAAATTTTTATTCACAAATAATAATTTTCATTTAAAAGAGAAAATTTTTTTCAAAAAATAGCTGAATCCTCAAGCAAAAGGGTTTTAACTAAAGTGATTATTCTTCTCACAAAAAAAAATTTTTGTTAACAAAGTAGTTAAAATTTAACCAAGTTGTTAAAGTTTCAAGCAAAGAAGTTTTTATATCACAAAAGATGAATTTGCAATAAAATAAATATAAATTATAAACGAAAAATAAAACAGTTGATAATTCACCCAAACAAAATTTTAATTTTAATTTCAAAATGTCAAAATAATTGAACCAAGTAATTAAATTTTGAACCAAAAGAATGAGTTTTTAACAGATAACTTCACCTTTCAACCAAATAGGTGAACTTTTAACCAAAAAATATGAATTTTAAATTAAAATATGAATTTTTAAATATAAACAAAATTTTCACAAAAAATATAATAATTAACATTTCATACAAGCATCATTTTAATTTTAATTAAAAAACGAATATTTAGCAAAATACAAGAATTTGTCGTCAAATATAGAATAGTAAAAATTTCAGTTAAAAAAATTACTTTTCAACCAAGAAAAAACATAATTTTTAACAAAAAATTTATATTTAAAAAAAAAAACAATTTTTTCAACTACAGCAATTATCCAGCAACTAAAAAAAAACTTAACAAAATAAATTGACTTCCAATTAAAAAGTTGAATTTTTCGAACCAAAAAGATGAATTTTTAACCAAAAATTTAATAGTTAATATTTCAACAAAATTATTTTTATTTTAAATAAAAAACTGTTGGATTCAAACAAAAAATATGATTTTTTTTGGTTTTTTATTCCGCGGGAGCGCTGAAATTCCCTTCAAATTTATTTTTCTCTTTTAATTTTAAAAATTCTAAAAAAAACAGTGTGCGACAGTGGGGTGGATGAACTTTCAAAAAAACAAATTAAATTTCTACAAACATAGAAAATAGAATAAAATTTAAATATAAGGATTTTTTAACCCGATAAGTAAACTTTTAATCAAAGAAATGAATTTCAAACAAAAAATATGATTTTTTGTTTGAATCAAACGGTTTTTCATTTAAAATAAAAATGATGTTGTTGAAATATTAAATAATAAATTTTTTGTTAAAAATTTATCTTTTTGATTCGAAAAGTCAACTACTTAATTGGAAGTGAACCAAATTTGTAAAAAAAAAATTTTTTTCGTTGCTGGTTCATTGTTTGATGACAAATTCTTGTATTTTGTTAAATATTCGTATTTTTTGGAAGAATATTAATCTTTTTGATAGTTTATTTATATTTATGGTTGAAAATTCATATAAAGTTTACTTATCGGGTTAAAAAATCCTTTAATTTAAATTTTTTGTTAATCATTCATGCATTTTGTTAAAAATAATCCTTTTAGTTGAAAATTATTCTTGTTTGATCCTAAATTGATTTCTTTGATTATAAATTCACTACATTGGTCAAAATTTTTTTTTAATTTAAAAATTAATTTTTTTAAAGTAAAAATTGAATTATTCAATTTTTTGTCGAAAATATTTATCTTTTTTATAGAAATTTAATCTGCTTATTTGAAACTTCATTCACCCCACTGCCGCACATTGTTTTTTTAGAATTTTTAAAATTAAAAGTGAAAAATAAATTTTAAGGGAATTTCAGCGCTCCCACAAAATAAAAATCCATTAAAAAATAATATTTTTTGTTTGAATCCAACGGATTCTTATTTACAATAAAAATAATTTTTTTTTGAAATATTAACTATTAAATTTTTGGTTAAAAATTCATCTTTTTGGTTCTAAAAATTCAACTACTGAATTGGTAGTCAATCTATTTTCTAAAAAAAATTTTTTTGTTACTGGTTCATTGTTTTAGTTAGAAAAAATTGTTTTTTTACAAAATATAAATTTTTTGTTAAAAATGATGTTTTTTCTTAGTTGAAATTTAATTCTTTTAACTGAAATTATAGTAATATAGTAATTTTTATTAATATTTTTATTTAGAAATTAATTTATTTGATTGAAAGTTTACTTATCGGGTTAAAAAATCCTTAAATTAGAATTTTTTGTTAATCAATCATGCATTTTGTTAAAATTAATTTTTTTAGCAGAAAATTAATCTTCTGTGATGCAAAATTGGTTTCTTTGATTATAAATTCAGTACATTAGTCGACATTTTTTTCTAATTTAAAATAATTTTTTAAAAGTAAAAATTGAACTATTCCATTTTTGTCGAAAATATTTATCTTTTTTATAGAGATTTAATCTGCTTCTTTAAAACTTCATCAACCCCACTGTTGCACAGTTTTTTTTTTTAGAATTTTTTAAAATTAAAAGAGAAAAATAAATGTTAACGGAATTTCAGCGCTCCCGCGGAATAAAAAACCATTTAAAAATAATATTTTTTGTTTGACTCCATCGGGTTTTTATTCATAATAAAAATAATTTTGTTAAAATATTAACTATTAAATTTTTGGTTAACAATTCATATTTTTGGTTTGGAAATTCAACTACTTAATTGGAAGTCAACCTATTTTCTATAAAAAAAAAAAGTTTTTTTGTTACTGGTTCATTGTTTCAGTTAGAAAAAATTGTTTTTTTTACAAAATATAAATTTTTTGTTAAAAATTATGTTTTTTCTTAGTTGAAATTTAATTCTTTTAATTGAAATTATAGTAATATAGTAATTTTTATTAATATTTTTAGTTGGAAATTAATTTCTTTGATTGAAAGTTTACTTATCGGGTTAAAAAATCCTTAAATTTAAATTTTTTGTTAATCATTCATGCATTTTGTTAAAATTAATCTTTTTAGTTAAAAAATAATCTTATGTGATGTAAAATTGATTTCTTTGGTTATAAATTCAGTAAATTAGTCTAAATTTTTTTTTATTTAAATTAATTTTTTAAATTAAAAATTGAACTATTCAATTTTTTCGAAAATATTTATCTTTTTTTTAGAAATTTAATCTGCTTCTTTAAAACTTCATCCACCCCACTGCTGCACACTGTTTTTTAGAATTTTTAAAATTAAAAGAGAAAGATAAATTTGAAGGGAATTTTAGCGCTCCCGCGGAATAAAAAATCATAAAAAAATCTTTTCTTTAATCCAACAGTTTTTTATTTAAAAAAAAATTTTTTTGTTAAAATATTAACTATTAAATTTTTGGTTAAGAATTCATCTTTTTGGTTCGAAAATTCAACTTCTTAATTGGAAGTCAACCTATTAAAAAAAAAAAAAATTTTTAGTTGCTGGTTCATTGTCGTAGTTGTAACAAATTATTTTTATACAAAATATAAATGTTTTTTTTTTTAATTATGTTTTTTCTTGGTTGAAAATTCATTCTTTTAACTTAAATTTTAACTATTCCATGTTTCATGACAAATTCTTGTATTTTGTTAAATATTCGTATTTGTTGGTAGAATATTAATCTTTCTGATAGTTTATTCATATTTCTTGTTGGAAATTCATTTCTTTGATTGAAATTTTACTTATCGGGTTAAAAAATCCTTAAATTTAAATTTTTCGTTAATCATTCATTCATTTTGTTAAAATTAATTTTTTTAGCTAAAAATTATTCTTCTGTGATTCAAAATTGATTTCTTTGGTTGTAAATTCAGTACTTTGGTCGACAATTTTTTTTTATTTAAAATTAATTTTTTAATGTAAAAATTGAACAGTTTCATTTTTTGTCGAAATATTTATCTTTTTTATAGAAATTTAATCTGCTTATTTGAAACTTCATCCTTTCGTTTAAAAATTCCACATTTCATTAAAAATTTATTTTGTTAGGATGAAAATTAATTTTTTTATTCAAAATATAACTATTCTATTTTTAGTTGAAAATATATCTGTTTTAGATGAAAATTTAACTATTTTGCTGAATATTCAACTTTTTGGTATGTTTAGTAGAAGTTTTGTTAAAAATTAAAGTAGTTTGATCATTATTATTATTTTTTGAAAATGTATTTTTTTACAAAAAAATTTCTAACTTTTCTATTTTTAGTTAAAAATTAATGTATATGTTCAAATCTTTTAATTTTGTTTTGAAAAATTTTCTTCTTGGGTCGAAAATGAATTTTTTCTGTTGAAAATTCAACAACGTAGTTAAAAAATTTGTTTGTTTGTTAAAAAAACATTTTTCTCCTTAAAGAATCATCATTTTAGTAAAAAAATGCATTTCTTTAGTTAAAAATTGACCCATTTTATTGAAAATTTATTTATACACTCTTAAAAAATTTTTGAAATACAAATGTTAATTATAATATATTTTTATTTAATTTATTTTAAGTTTTCCTGCAGAATTAAAAATTTCGTTATGGTGCATAAAAAGGAATTTTTGGAAAATAATTATAAGTGTGATTTATAATAAAAAAATTTACAAAAATTATCCTTGTTTCAAGTCAGATTTGAGCAGATTTTATTGAAATTTAAATATTTTGTTGAAAAATAATCTTTGGTTTGTTGAAAAATTATTTGGTTCAAAGTTGAACTACTGCGTTAAAAATAATTTTTTTTTTATTTCAAGGTTCATCAACTTGTTGGTTGAAAATATATCCTTTTTTAGTGGAAAACTAATATTGCTTTGATAAAAAATAAATTTTTTGTTGAAATCTTAAATTTTTTGGTTGAAAATTTAACTATTTAGTTGAAAATTTGTCGTTTTTGATTAAATTAAACTGTTTTTTAATTAGAATTAAAATGAAATTTGTTTGAAATATCAATTATTATATTTTTTTATATTTAAAAATTCAATTTTAATTGAAAATTCATATTTTTTGGTTAAAGTTCACCTATTTGGTTGAAAGCTGAAGTAATCTGTTAAAAATTCATTCTTGTGGTTCAAAATTTAATTTTGAATTTAATTTTAATTTTAATTTAATTTTTAATATTCAATTTAATTTAATTTAATAATTTGGTTCAATTATATAATTATTATTTAATTATTTATTTTTTTTAATTAAAAATTTATCTTTTTTGATATCAAAACTTCATTGGTTGAAACTACTTTGTTAAAATTTTTTTTTTGTGAAAAGAATAATCACTTTAGTTAAAACTCTTTTGGTTGAGAATTCAGCTATTTTTTTGAAAAAAATTTTTCTTTTTTGAATGAAAATTATTATTTTTAAATAGACTTCAGCTATTCCTTTTTTGCTTTAAAATTCAACTATCTGTTTAAAAATTTAAACAATTTTGTAGACAATTCATTTTAGATGTGAACGTTTATCACTTTAGTTGAAAATCCCTTGGCTGAGAATTTAAATATTTTGTTGAGAAGTTTTTTTTCTTTTTTTCGAAAGTTAATTTTTAATTTTAAATTTAACTATTACATTTTTGTTTTAAAATCCAACCTTCTGACTTATTATTCAACTGTCTTGTAAAAAAGACATCTTTTAGCCTAAATGAAAATTGAACCACTTTTTTAAAACTTAATTTATTTGGTTGAAAATTCATCTCTGTGGTTAAAAAATGTAACTAATTTTGTTAAAAATCCTTTTTTGTTGCAAATTAATTTTTATAAATGATAATTCAACTGTTTGAATTTTTAAAAATTCGTATTTTTTAGTTAGATTGAATTACTTTTCATTTAAAATATTTGTTGCTTGAATATAAACTATTACAATTTTCGCAAAAAAATAATTATCTTCTTTGAAAATTAAATTTTTTTGTAGATACGTCTTTTTTTCCTTAAAAATTCAACAGTTTGGTTCAGTTTTTTGCCCTAAATAAAAAATTCTTCTTGGTTTGAAAATTCATCTATTTTGGTACAGATTATAATATTTTCTTGGAAAAAACAACTTTTGACAATATATTTGAAATTTATTAAAATCATCTTAATTCTGATTTATAACAGCAAAATTACAAAAAGAATTCCTGTTCCAAGCCAGAATTTGTCAGATCTTGAAAGTCAGAATTTTTTAGAATTTAAAAATTAATGTTTTTTTTTTTGCAAATTGAGTTTTAAGAATTTGAAACTTTTCTTTTCCAAATTTTGGAAAAAGGGAGTTTTTATCTTTTTCAAGTATAAAATAAAATCTTGTAAACAACTGTAATTGTCACATTGAAAAAATTGATTTTTTTTACATAAAACGGGATTTTTTAAATTAAATTCAAAAAATTTGAATAATAATTTTAAATCTGCTTCATAAGAAGAAAATTTTAATAATAAATTCCTGCTCAAGTTTAGAATTATAATTAATTCAACTGTTTAAATTTTTTTAAATTCGTATTTTTTAGTTAGATTGAATTATTTTTAATTTAAAACATTTTTTGCTTGAATATCAAGTATTAAAATTCTCGTAAAGAATTAATCTTTTTGTTAAAAATGCAACTTTGTGACTAAAAATAATTCATTTTTGGTTTTAGGAACAAGCTTGTTAACAAATTTATTTTGCTGGTCGAAAATTTATGTATTTGATTGAGAATTAGTCTCACTTTGTAGAAAAATAATAATCTTGTTTGAAAATTAAATTTTTTGTAGATACGTTTTTTTTTCCTTGAAAAATCAACAATGTGGTTCAATTTTTCCCTTGAATAAAAAATTCTTCATGGTTGAAAATTTGACTGTTTTATTAAAAATTCGTTTTTTTTTGTTTGAAAATTTATCTATTTTGGTAAAGATTATAATTTTGTCTTGGAAGAAATAACTTTTAACAAAATATTGAAAATTTATTAAAATATTCTTACTTCTGATCTATAAAAGCAAAATTACAAAAAGACTTCCTGTTCCAAGACAGAATTGGTCAGATCTTGAAAATCAGAATTTATTAGCATTTAAAAATTACTGTTTTACTGCAAATTGAGTTTTTAAGAATTTTAAACTTTTCTTTTCCAAATTTTGGAAAAAGGGAGTTTCTATCTTTCTGAAGTATAAAATGTAAATAATATAAATCTGTCTCGACACAAAGAATTTTTGTAAACAACTGTAATTGTCACTTGACAAAATAAATTTTTTTGCACGAAACGGGAACTTTTTAAATTAAATTTAAGAAATTTGGAAAATAATTTAAAATTTGCTTCATAAGAAGAGAAATTTAATAATAAATCCCTGTTCAAGTTCAGAATAATAATTGTTTTACACAATTCCCTGTTCCAAATCAGAAAATTTTTATGTCTTCTAAAATGTTTATAAATTCCTTGAATTCTTTATAAAATTTTTAACATTTTTGTTTGAAAATCCAACCTTCTGATTTATTATTCAACTATTTTGTAAAAAAGATATCTTTTGACTTAAATAAAAATTGAACCACTTTTTTAAAACTTGATTCATTTGGGTGAAAATTCATCTCTGTGGTTAAAAAATTTAACTAATTTTTTTATAAGTCCCTTTTTGTTGCAAATTAATTTTTATTAACTGATAATTCAACTGTTTGAATTTTTGAAAATTCGTATTTTTCAGCTAGATTTAATTATTTTTTATTTAAAAAAGTTGTTGCTTGAATATCAACTATTAAAATTGTCGTAGAGAATTAAACTTTTAGTTAAAATTACAACTTTTTAACTAAAATTTAATCCGTTTTGGTTTGGGATTGAACTCTTTTGTTTAAAATTTGTAGTATTCTTATTTCTCAGAAAAATAATAATCTTGTTTGAAAATTAAATTTTTTGTTGAAAATTTTACTCTTTTTTAGATACGTCTTTTATCCTTAAAAATTCCACAATTTGGTTTTTGTTTGTTAACAAATTTATTTTGCTGGTCGAAAATTCATGCATTTCATTGAGAATTAGTCTTATTTCGTATAAAAATAATAATCTTGTTTGAAAATTAAATTTTTTGTTGGAAATTTAACTGTTTTGTTGATACGTCTTTTTTCCTTGAAAATTCAACAATTTGGTTCAATATTTTCCCTTGAATAAAAAATTCTTCTTGGTTGAAAATTTGACTGTTTTATTAAAAATTCTTTTTTTTTGGTTTGAAAATTCATCTATTTTGGTACAGATTATAATTTTGTCTTAGAAAAAAAAACTGTTGACAAAA